>JARFOD010080444.1:0-19695 GCA_031763545.1 Mopalia muscosa
CCCCCCCCCCCCCCCCCAAAAAAAAAGTATTAAAATAGTAATAGAATAGAATAGAATATATTTTATTTCCGACAATCTTGTCCATATGTAATGACTGACAAGCGAAATAGTCCTTCTTGGGATGCTTCAACATTAAACAAAACTGTCTCAGTGGCCAGAAAATAAAAAAAAGCTTAAAATGTCAGTAATGTAATTTGACAATAATCTAACTTACCTGGTTGAAATACGACACATAGCACAGACATACAGGTAAATATCTTCCCCAAGAGGTCCAGTGTATTATGCTTTTCCATGGTCACTTCTACGTAATCACATGTTCTAAAATTCATTTGCTTTATAACATTTTCGAATTTCACAAAAACGATATGGCGGACACTGTTATCGCCTATTCCGTTCAGGATGGGTCCTTCACCAAATCCTTTGTCAGTCTTAATTCATTACTGATATGTTTTTCACACCAAGAAAACGGGCCCCATAATGTTAAAATATATATTCCAATCCAAGAATTGAAGCTCATTGGTACTTATCTTGTAATCAGACTGACTGAGACGTCTGCAGTCAAGTGAAGAGCGTTAAAATACACAATTCAACGAATTAATTCCGGGAATACCCTCCAGTCTGTAGGCGAAGATACGTCCGATAAATCCACTATGTGTATCAGTAGGCCTATGACGTCACATTTGAATCATCATGCACTGGTAAAGGCTTCTTCATATCGCCCTGTGCTCATTAGTAATCTTGTTATAAAATCCAAGCTCTAATTAATCCTTAAACGAAGCCGCAAGGACGTAATTCAGGCGTGACATTTTACTGGTAACAACAATCCTGGTGGTGATAATGAATAACAAAAAAACACGCCCACATACATATATTTGATATCTTATTAAATTGAGCAAGAAACGCATTCGCAAGTTGAAAATATGTATTATGGGTTAAGAAGACGGATATACGAGTCTCAGACCCTAACTAATAGCAGTCATTTAGTTCAAGGGTCAATGAGCAGGACAAAGCCTGGTCTGTCTGCACAACATAAAACGTTGTGGGAACTTTTAAAATATGTCGATCTTCGGAGAAAAGTCGGCTAAGCATCAAATACAAGCATTCTGAAAATAAAACATAAAAAATATGAATAACCCTTATTAATAACATTGGATTTTAAGGCTAACATATATGCCTGACAGATAAAAACAAAAACACTGTAAATGTAAATTTAAACTTTCTGTTCGATAACAATAAAATCCTGTGGATATTATTGGCGTTTTTTTTTCTCCCTTTAAAATGTAACGTTTGACAAGGACGGTTACGCCCCCGGCATCTTTGTGAGCCGTCCGCGAGCATTTATTTCCAGTGAGGCATCAGGAAATGCCCTCGAGTCGTGCGATTAACTAGGTGGGTGCACATTCACGACGATAAGATATGTCAGTATACTATTAATTTATATCCCAAAATAACGAAAATAATGTCAGTATACTGTCTATTAGGTCTAATCTATCTCTAGCCTCGTCTTAT
The DNA here is from genome assembly GCA_031763545.1 of Mopalia muscosa. Lineage (NCBI taxonomy): Eukaryota > Metazoa > Mollusca > Polyplacophora > Chitonida > Mopaliidae > Mopalia > Mopalia muscosa. Next base: position 1,510 of record JARFOD010080444.1, read on the forward strand.
CACTTCATTAGAACCCTGAAGCTAAAACAGCTAAAACTCCCTTTCAAAGAGAACAAAACCTAAAAAATAAGTCAATTTCAAACTAAAAGTGACCTAGTTTGTCTTAATAAAATATATTTGTTGCAACGAGTAGCCTATTCTATTAATACATAATTCGGGCCAATACGTTATTTATTGTCTTCAAACACTACTATTGCATTAAAACTATAACGGAAACATTAAGCTTCGCTTCATTCCTTATTTTACTTGTGACTGGCGGTTCATCAATACTACTTGACTGTTTCCAATGCCGTTCGATCAACGTGGCTTGTACACTATAAGAAATAATAGTTCTTTATACTACTAAAAACGGTTCTTTGAGAATGAAAGTAAGGGAGAAAGAACAATTGATGTGTGGGTTCCTTACAGAACCATAACGCTTCCAAGAGGGCCAGAACCTTAAAGTCTTCATTTGAGTCATATTTTTATAAGAATACAACTAATTCAACAAGATCAGATTTTTGCAGATCACACATATAAAATTTCTTATTTTTCGAAAACTTTTCCTCGTAGGCATTTCCAATTGTAGAGTTTTTAAGAGGACAATGTGGTTTTTACAGGGGGTTTCGTTTTCAGACGATATTCTGTGGATGAACAGAACAAAACGTCCACTGAAATCGTGGAAATCAAAGATTAAACAACTTGAGGTCACATTTTGCAGTTTAAGGAATATTCTACTAGATGAGCTATTTTGTTGTCGTGTTATTATAATTATATTTTGAGAAAAATATACATTTTTAGAAAATTTGAACAGAAAACCCACGACCTTCCGCTGTGTACTTGCGAACCAACACACATACGATTTAAGGGAATCAAACCCGTGATCCCAGAGGTGGGGAGCCTCGGGATATGTGGGCCAGAAGCATACACTCTCTGGAGTCTACACTCTAGACCACTCCGTCACACAGGCGACATATGTTATATACCAACCTATGGTCTAAATGATAATCTTCTTATATAAAGTTCCCTTCATAATTGAGCCAGGTATCCAGCAAGACCGTTAAAAACTATTGCTTCAAATAAATTTTGATGAATATAATATACTAAACTTTTGCTTCAAATAGATTTGGGTGAATATTTGCCAAACTTTGACTTCCGATATATCAAACTGTCCCTCCAAATACATTTTGATGAACATTAACAAACCGTCCCTTTAAGTAGATTTTCATGAATATTTACCAAACTGTCGCTCCAAATACATTTTGATGAATATTAACAAAACGTCCCTTTAAATAAATTTTGATGAACATTTACCAAACTGTCGTTTCAAATAGATTTTGATGAATATTTACCAAACTATCGCTCCAAATACATTAATTTTGATGAACATTTACCAAACTTTGAAATCCGATAGGTTTTGATGAATATATACCAAACTGTCGCCCCAATGATGAACATTTACTAAACTATTCCTCCCAATAGATTTCTATGAATATTTTCTGAACTATTGCTTTCTGAGCCACTTAACCATGTTTCAAGACGAACTGTTGAAAAGTCATTGTTTTATTTTTATGGCATGTTTTTCTCCATTATCAACTAATTTGTAAAGAAATAAATTACTTTGATGATACTTTTAACGAAAGCTAAAATTAAATACAGAGGTTATTTAACTATGATGGAAATTAAAGCGACAAAAATAAATAATACATTAAATTGTATATATTTGCAGAAGTAGAAGCAAAATTTAAAAAATTGTATATTAGTAAAATATTATTAAAACTATCGGCAGACATAGACTGGCGTGGCCCTCCAAGGAGACAAAAAACTCCCGCAAATAAATTACAATATATTAATTTTAAAAACACCAAATCACATTGGCATATGGATGTTGCTTAATGAAACCGGATGAATCATCTTATACCCCAGATACACTCCCAGAGACAAGTTTCAAATGAGATGTTAATCTCAAGTTGCAATGGCTAACCAACATACTGCCCAAGAAAAGGTGATGACAACGTATATGATATAGAAAGTATGGGATAAAAATGTAGCACACAAGATATTTGGCATGGGTTTAGAAACGAAATATCTGGAAACTGGTAGCCCAAAGAAATGCAAATTACCCAATGAAGATATGAGCTAAACAGAATGGCAGTAACTTGCAGTCTGATTACGAAAAAACTGTTGTTATTTTGGGCATATTTGAAAACCAATCGAATTATGCTTTTTAGATCCTTTACTGGATTCCTATTCAATTCGAATTTCTCAATACTAAAATTAATAATTACAGGCAACGTTTGGGGCTTAATGTTAGAAGGCAAATATTGATGCCTATTTGAACATATACCGTCAATACAAAACACCTCTGAACTAAATGACTTAAAAACAAAATGACGGGAAAACACAGCGTTAGAAATATCCTCTTTGTCAGACAAGTCAATTATTAATCAATAGATGTCAACAATTAATCTTTTTTTCTTTTCTTTTTGAAGTACCAACAAAATCCACTGAAACAGGATATACACACAAGAACAGAATCATGAGACTATCTATTTGTCTATTTTTTGTTTGTTGGCTTTGAAAATTTCTACCTACTTAAACTTAATTCAACATATGATAAACGGGTGACGGAAACAACCCAAGACGTAGGTGGCAAGAAACGGTTTATTCCAATTTCGTCTACGATTTGAAAATATTGCAATTGTAAACAAAAAAAGGGTAGACGAAATTGGAATGCACCACAGGACTCCGCTAGGTGGGAAAGCCACAAGACACTGGGGTATTAGCAGAAATTCTGGAAACCCCGCTGACCCCCTACTTAAGCTTACCCAACATATGACGCGGCGCCTAGATCAACGGGCGACGGAAACCACCCAAGACGTAGGTGGCAAGAAACAATCCCAAGAAAGCACAAAATAAAGAATCAACAAGAAAACCGGCTTCGTGTTGCCTCTTATTGCTCTGATAACACCAGGGCAACAATCTCTTGGTGGACAACCATCCTGTAAGTTAAATAACTCTGACATTAAACAAATCATAAAAACTTATATCTTGCCAAATTATTAACCGGTGTTATTTTTATTCTTACCATCTTATTGAATTGTAATCTAATTACTTGGTATCAAACCTAGCTGATGCTAAATACAAATTTATTTGGTGTAAACCATTTCACTTCTGGATATTCGACATTGTATCGCAAGAGTTTGCTACGTACCAACAGAAAACACTTAGTTACGGCCACTGCCATCCCAGAAACCAAGAGTGAACAGACACCAACATATGCGGTTCATACAAATAAATCTAGCAATTGATCTTTCACAACACATGTATGGGATTCATATTTGTAATATGTCAACAGATAAGGAGAAATTGATATTTACAGATAAACTTGACTATAAGAATTCCCGCACGTCAATAATGCTATTAATCATGGCCCCGGCTCCGCACCCATAAAAGACCAAAATCGACACATTATAATTGGTGGTCAATATACGAACAATTGAACAATTGCGAGTTATTGCTTGGTCGATAACTGTTAAACAAACGACTAGAACATGTGTATAATAGTACCGTAATGGTTATAAAGGGCATTGATTGGACTTCTCAATGGGTGTTGTGAATACATATGAATAACAGGAAACTGAGCTATAGTCAAATCACACGTGTATAGAAACGAGGAGAACTGGTCAGCGCACGTGTATAGAAACCGGGGGAACTGGTCAGTGTTTGCTTCTCCATTCAGACCATTCCGACCACTTCAATATTACCACAACAGTTTCTAGTCAGGTAAATTGAAATGGTCCTAGATAAATTCAGGTAAATAGACAGCTGTAAACCCATCCGCCAACCCCGAAACACTTGCTTGGTAAACTGAGCAAGACTCTTAACTGCCGACTGAATATTCCGGTTTGGAGTGGTTTAACTAAACTCACAAGTGAAAGCAAATGCATTTGCCATTTCTCTGATGATGGATATAGTTATCTCCGAAAGCTTAGAAAATATAATTTTATAATTATATATCAAGTATTTTTCGTATCTCTTTCACTTGTGGGTTAACTGCCGATGTTTATAAGAAAGTTTGTCCACAAAAAGTAAACCCAGCCTGTGGTCCAAGAGGGCTTCCGCAACGGCTTTGTCAACAAATAACTTCACCAAAAATGAAGTCAAATAACACGAACTTTTGACTACTCGCGTCATACATTTGGCTAAAAGATTGCAACGAATGTTCAGGGGACCATTACAATTTTGTTGACTGCCCAATATGTATCGCTCATTCTTTAATGTGTTTTCTTGCCTAGTCGGCAGGTGCAAAACACCAATGTTCCTTAGACGCCGTTAGACACAAAGGTCAGTCTTATGCTTAATGACAGAGATCGTGTTTGTATAGGTCTTTTGTCCACTAAGATAAAAAGTGTTTTGGCTTTTGAACTTTCAAACAAAAAGTATTTCTGTTGTTATTAATGCAAAACCAGATATCCATGATTTGTCCAATCTTGAGAGGGGACCACTACGAGTAGACGTTAAGCTTATATAGGCCTACACATTATGACCAGGTCAATTCTGACTTCGAAATTAATGGGCTATAAGGGATCATGCCAGGTTGACAATTTGTATCCTATATTCACTCCATCGGATCATTTCCATCGACAAAAACAAAAATTAAAAGGTTGTCGACACATAACTGATAGCTTAACTTGTCAAATGTGAAAGATGGACGTCTTACCTCAAGCGCAAGTTTCGCGCATCAAATCTCTGAAGTATTCCAGTATAGCATACAGTTCAATTCAGTCACAGCTAGGTCCTTAACATGAAATATAACTCCTCTCTTGAAAGTGCAATTACCGGTAATAATCAATGTATGTGAACTGAATTGGCGAGCCTTCGGTCAGACCGTGGTTTGTATTGTTAAAGGAGAAAGAGAAACGAACAGTGCTCGCTAATGACGATAAAAATACCTCCATGCGCATGACCAAGCGGTACTGATATTATGCGTTTGAATATAGGACTGCGACAAACCCATTTCCCTAGTTTCCTCATTCACAGTCAACAGTTTTAGAATAATTATTGTTTCCGCCTCTAACAGTTGTTTTTATTCATTCGCCATAGTATATCAGAAAGCACACGTGATTGGAGAGTTTCTGTAATTGATAGTTTTGTGATAGCCGACAACGGCAGTCCTCGTATGGAATGAACACGCGGAAGATACACGCCCCAAGCAGGACGAATTTCCATTATATATGGATCTAAGAATTTTAATACATCAAGTCTTATTATTTTTTTAAAAGGCATTTTAAAATGTGTTCAATTATTATCAAATGGCCTACAAAGTGTGTTTAAAAAGTACTAAAAAACGTTATTGAAGTTTCTATTTTAAGAAATACCTTGTTCTACCCCCCTTAATATCCTCAGTATCTGTTTTTTTTTCACCCGATTTCATTTTTGAATCTTGCATATTGTATACGATTTGATTTGAAATTGTTTTACTGTGTGCGACTGTCATTCCTGTGTTATGTATATTTTAATGCATGCCGACCGTCAATCACCCCAGTAAAAGACCGTAAATTAACCTGTACTCTAATGTAACAAAATACTCCAGTATAGTAAATGAGAGGCAGTATGTATATGACTTTTGGATATACTGAAGTAGAGAATACTGTAGTGTTATTGAAGTAGCCTACAGGCAGCATTCGGACGTTATCCAGACCCGGATCAAACAAACCTACAGAACACCGTAAACCTGTTCTATTTATTGCCTAAATTAAAATAGTGTAATGTTTTTCAAAGTTATTTTCTAAAAGCATTCGATTAGCAATACGTAACTTTATTTTATGGATTTTCGTATTACGCTTAGTTTCACTCTACTTGATTTGGTCGTAGCCCCCTGGGAATATATTCTATATTTACATAACACTCGCTTGCTATATTCTGTTAATAATTCTACCATATCAAATATTCATGAAATTAACGCGCTGCTCCATAACATATTATATCAACAAAATATCGTCCAAGTTCCGAGCGAAAATTCTCAAAATGTTCATTGAAGCGGAAAGTAAGTACATGGCCAGCCTCGGCATATAAAGGAATTGATTGCAACAGCACACAGACTCCAGCCGGCATTAGGAACTGGGCCACTTTCACAAAATGTCCTACGATAAAAAAAATATCGTACGAGATTTGATTGTCGTACGATATTTTGTGAAAGAGGCTCCAGTTTTCCTCGGCGGGAGGGGAACGGGTGGGTTAAATAATTAGCTTGTATAATGTATGTTTAAACAGAAGAAAGATATATAATAAGCCGGCTAGGAATTACGTCTTGCCACTCCAAGACTAAGGTGTGTGTTAGAAAGCTGAATTGCCTGTGGTCTTGTCGGGATGTCCTTGGCGGTCGATGTTCTGCCCAATCCATCGATATGGAGTCCGCTAGTTTGTTTGATTATTTGGGTTTTAAGGTGTCGTTTGTGTGTTTATGGCTTTTATAAAAAAAATATTTGTTTTAAGGGATATAGCATAAGAATGGAACATATACTTGACAGTATAGACCAGATGTGGGTTTGACAAAATGTGGTAGAAAAAAAGAAGAAAAACTGTCTTTTTTAGGCCATGAATGTGAGTTATCCCTCTATCCAGGGGTTCCAGGCCATTGGAGTTTAGGAGTACGTATTAAAGTGGAAAAATATGGCGGAAACTTCAATGTATATGTTGGGAAGCCAACCAAGTCTACTGATTTGTCTTGGTGGCATACAGCATTATTGTATTATTAACTAAGCAACCAGTTTTGTGAATGAGCATGAAGACCGGATTCTGAACGGACAAATCTGGCATTACAATATTGTAACCCCTGGACAAATGTCGACGACAACGAAGATTTAGTAATAACAAAAATAGGTCCAACGTCTGCAGGTACTACTGTCTATTCACTGAGTGGTCCAGATGGCCGAGACTTACTGCTGGCGATTCGGTGCATAACTTAGAGGGTCTGCAAAATTCTCTGAACTATAATCTGTTCAAACTAAGAAAGTTTTATCCCTAAAAAACGAAGACGCTGTTAATATTCACTTTCTAAAAGACCCAAAATTAATTAATGCAGATACTACCTTGCTAATTCACTGAGAAAATATTCAATGAATATTCAGCGAATTGAGTAGGGCCCACCTGGTGCAGGGAAGGTTTAAATGGCGAGTTTAACAGTTTCACGTTAAGCCTTTAATCTTTTGATAAGGTAATCAATTAAAATGTCCTAAAATCGTGATGGTAAAGGCCCCCCTTATTGATATAGTATATAATGTCGACAGAATACTGTCATCAATGCAATCCGCCTTCATTTATTCTAATAATATTTCTATAAAGATGTTAGAACATGACTGTCAATGGTGACACTTTCCAATATCCAAGTCAGGAAGTTTAGCCACTATGACGTCATAGAGATGTGAACCTTTCATGTTTTTTTAAATCCATTTCGTTTTGACTATACATGAGTACAACCGAAGTCAGTATCGATTAAAACAAACACATTCTGATAATTGCTTCGTAAAGGAACTTCACATCTTCAAAATTCAAATTGTAAAAATAACATAATCAACGGCTTCCAATGTTCCAAATATATTAGTTAATTTTCTTCCAGCGCTAAGTAAATACAGCATTGCTTTACTCTTCAAACAAACTGCCCCTTACTGCTACAAATGTATAGGGATGTAAAATAAGGATTAACAGAACGGCATGCTAATGTTAATTCTCTTTATTTAAAATCTTTCATGAAATATGAGTTTGAGAAAAGATCAAAGTTGAATATATCATTATAACAGAATAAAGTCGAATAGATGCCTGAATATACAATCAGCAAAAACCCAAACCATAACATGGAATATTAACTTAAAAAAAGATCGAAGTCAAAAATTTCAGTATAGCGCAATAAATTCGAAAAAATGCCTGAATATAGGATAAACACATGAGTTACTTTAATTGTTAATTGAAAAGGATTAATGGTTAAATACAGGTCAATTGATCGGAGGAACGCAGATGTACGGACTACTGAAGTTTTCAAACACTGAATTAACCTGACATAGTTAAAGTTGTTTCTCTTTGATCAATATTTTCTACAGAAGTACATGTAGAATGAACACAGCTACTTGTTGATTTAAAAATAGATCTTCTTACCTGGCTGTTTGAAGAATATAGATTTTAACAAACGGCTGTTAGTCTACAAAAGTACGTCCAATTCGGAAATTCTCACCTGTTTTACCCATGGATAACTTGAGCTGATAAAAACGTTTTCTTGTTTTGACTGGACAAGTTTTGTTGTTTTTTTTAATAGTATTGTTATCTCAAACCGGCAATCTACCAATTTCTTTGAAACTGAACATTTTTTTCTAATGTAGTTACCATACATAGACACAATCTTAAAATCACTGAACTGTAAAGCCAAAAACGTACAGCCTGATATATTATTTCAGGGCAGTAGGGAGATATATAGCTGGCTAGTGCATTAGAATGTCCACAAAAAATGATTCGAGTCTCTTAAGTAGGAATTGGTAAACCCGGATACATTTTACATGTTTCTGTTATCGATATACCACGGCTCAAAGCTTTTTAACAGTTAGTTGGTTATTGCGCACGATCTGCGTTTTAAATACAAGATTACTGTTCAGCGGCAGGGATTTCTCAATTAACTCAATGCTTATATGTATGGATTGCTGACCAAGGGGTCACAGGTTCGAATCCCCGATGTGGCCCAGACACGCATATTTAGAGTTATATAAGCTCGGAGAGGTATATTTCTACACAAATCCAGTTACACGAAATCTGAGACTTAAATTGTTTGTCAAAATCCAATATGGTGACTATTGTACAAGATTTGTATTAATCTGCACGTACAGACTTACCTTTAATATGTCAATGACTACCGTTGCCAAATTCAGAGAACTTTTTGGGGAAATATGTACAGTGTAATGGACAAGCAATATTTACTAAAATTGTATATAGTATCAAAATCATTGATTTCCACAGATAAGTTTAGCATAGTACAAGAGTGGTGTTACTCCGAGGAGCGAAATGAGTCTGAAGGTTGAACCTACCTAACAGGAAAATCATAATAACCTAAAAGCTTTAATTTGTCAGCCTTCCCCTTTTCCCACGGTCGCCGGTGGGTATTGAATTTAGGTCGTGTTATTAGTGTTTTGTCTTAAAGAGGTGAGGATTAACTCGCTGGATTAGCGTCAGCACATCCGACTATTCATGCATAACTCAGCCTCCTGTCAGACGGGTCTTAGGGTTACCCACCCTCAACACCTTAATGGTAATGATAACAGGTTAACTTAGGTACCGCCTGTGGTGTAACGTATTATTTGTGCTTTGGTAACCAAATATAGATTTGGCATATACTGAAATAATAAAATATTTTTAACCACTAAAAGCGTTAATTGTTATTATTAACAAAGAAAGAGAACAAAACATTAGTAATATGCATAACTCAACCTCTTGTCAGACGAGTCTTAGGGTTGATGATAAATGATAAATGGTCAAGCTATGTTCCACGCGTCTTGTAAGGAATTGTGAACCAAAGAACATTATGGCTTATGCTTTACGTATTGTTTGTGCTTTGGTAAACAAATATAGATTTCGCATATACTGAAATAATAAAATATTTTTAACCAATAAAAATTATAATTAACAATACAAATTAAGCTATAAGTTATTCAATAAATACATTTTTAATATTTCATTTTTATTACTTTTGTCATTTTGTATTAATTTATACCAATTATTTTAATAATTATTGTGTCTTTAAGAAAGCGAAGTTTAACAGTATTTTCGTTATTTTGGGTTCTAGTTCAGAACATTTTGCAGGTTCGGTGCCTAACAGTGAGGTCCGTGGGTTCGATTCCCGGACGGAAAATTTTTGAACTAAAATCTGTTCAAACTAAGGTAGTGTTATCCCATATTAACGAAAATACTATACCAATTATAATTTATTATTGTATTGTATTATTTGGTCAAATTATTTAAATGAAATGAAAAGTATATTTCCAAGGGGTTAACATGTCTCTACTATAATGTGAGTGTTTATATATACAAACGCTAGGTCTGAAACTTAATGATCCTCCATACCTGTCAGTATAAATATACCTCAAATGTACTACCTAGAGCCAGAGTGCGATTGAGAAAATGAACGAAACATTGGTAATGCACAACTTTCTACCGTTACCAACCATATAACAATTTTCTATTGAAACAGACATTTATATTGGAACATTAGGTTTTTGTGGTTGTAGTCTGATAGAAGTTGGTCCGTGGAGGACGAATGATCAATAACATCGCTCTTAACTCTTGAACAACATATACACCTCAATAACAGGTGAAAAACTTTGAAGCTACATACCTGTACTCAGCATGCATGGGGAATGAAACAGAAGGTCGTCAAGTACATCCGTAGTTATATATCCTGAATAAGCTTACATAAATCCTGTAAGAAATCATCGACAGCCAAAAAATAAAATCCAGGTTATTCAATGAGAATCAAGTATGAGATAAGTCTCTCTTATACATTAACGTGCCGGCATGGGCTTGTAGAGTCGGTAAAGCTATAGGGCTGTATTATAATATAACCAGCGGAGTTCACGTACCGACAGATCAACCCGTTTTGCTTCATGGGCCAATACAGAATTCGATCGCCTCAGTCTCTACAATAGATCTTAACAAAAGAAGAACTGATTTGAGTTTAAACACTCTATGGTGGTCCAGAATGGCCATTGTGTGACTACGGTTTATAGCCGGCAATAAGCTCGTACATTTCTTGTACATATGTTATGACAGCGGTTGTGCTTGCATTCACTAAAAAGTGCGCTGGCGGCTGAATCATTGTCACTTCAGCTACTCCTTGTATTACTGCGAGATGTTCAACTCAAGCCATGGACATGGTATAAGAGCACCCGGACATGTGTCACGATACAAATCAGATGGCAGTTACATTCATGTAAAGCTTTTCACATTTTGACAGTTTCCGTTGTGTAACAACATTATTCCACGAAATAAAGTACGTACTTTTAACATACTGGATTTAACATATAAATACAAAGACAAAAGACAGCTTCTGTATTATTTAAGGTGTTCGCATAAAGGGTCCAGTAGCAGTAGGCCTACTATTATCCAATGTGTTTTTCTTGCACAATTTACAAAAGTTAGGTATTTAAACTATATATGAAGGCGGAAAAAAAATATACTTGGAAATGCTAATTACAAACAGTTAAAATTTGAGCCTATAATTCAGTTTTCCCTTGTTTATATCCAGGTGGCAACACTTTAATTGCCTATTCAGTTTTAAGCATTTCAAGGCGTATTTCTAGAAAACTATTCATGTTAGAAACTTCTCATTTGTATCGCTGTAAAGAGCACAGTGCTATCTAGTAAACGGTACCTCATTTTGTAGAAGCTCGTCCTTTATTTTTTTAAGAATGTTTTCTTAAATTTATATGTAACATTTTTATATGACGTTCCAAGGTGGAATAGACAACAAGTACATTTATATTAAAAGAGTCTTTATTTATTCAAAATACAAGCTTATTGAAAGAGTGGATGGTTTTTTACTGCTCGGTTTTTATCAAGCTTAATGACCATGCAGTCGACAGGGTTGGTCAGCCTTTATACTTGGTATCGAATTAGTGACGTAGTTACTGGGTTGAAAGATATATAATATTATGCTTTATTTACGAATTTACTTCTTTCCCTTCGTGTGGACTCCTTGTTATTCACAATTTGCTACATTTTATGTTTATATTTCTGCTCAAAAACAAATAGAATATATGTTGTATTGTGTATGGATGCACACAATATAAGCTTCTATTCTTAATGTGTACTTTACTAAGATAAAATAAATATTTTTGAGAAAAAAACATTATAAGATAGTAAAACAAAAATGTTCTGAAATCTAACCACAAGCAGTTGAACCTCTGATTTAGTTTTCTAGTGGATATATTATGGAATAATGGGAGTCTCGTAACGGCCAAAGTGGACTTTGTAAGCGGTCCACTGACGTCAAAACGGTCGAGATTCGAAGCTTTCTCAATACCGTCACATTGCATAAATGTGTTTTACGTCATTTAAAAGCTCCACTATCACGAATGTTGTGAATCAGAGGACCGCTTCGCAGGGCAATTACCTTCCTTGCCAACTTCCCGAGACTGCCATTGACAAGATGATAAATGGGATTGTCACAGCAGACTGGTTTCGTCGCGTTTATTGTTACGCGTTAGTCAGTACGTGTGCAGTTTCAGTAACGAATGAAGTAAATGTGTGATGCACTGGAATAATCTCACAATGGTGTTTTGAAATAATATAATAATAGTCTTTATTGTACATAGGCCATAAGCCCGAATATATATATACATGATATACACTACAACGCATGCATGGGATTGGAATGGATATAGCTTATTTTCCAAGAACAGCAGTTCTATAAACTAGAGCATTATGACAATGACATTTTGTTTTGAAATAAGCTAAACCACATACGGGTGAATCAAACGTAGACCATATACAATGAATTGATAACCAATACTTCAGACATCTCAGACGTTGGCAGATGTTGACTAAAACGTGATTATTGTGCGGAAACATTTTGGCGTATTTTGAAAAAGGACGATTTGGTGCCTCGTGTTTGAAAATATTTTGTAGTATAATTTCCTTAGAACAGACAAAAAGCCTGCAATAAAATTGTTCCTAGAAAAATTTGGAGGGGCTCATCTTTTGGTTAAGGACTCAATAAACCAATTCATCAGTTTCGTTGCTCTTCTCCATTCATAGCCTTTTCACTCTGCATATAATATTAGCAACGTAGATCAGTGATGTTAGTAAAACTGACAGCCATAGTCAATAATGCAATGATGAGAGCTGGTGAAGTGTTGTTGAAAAAAGGATATGTTCGGGGAGTTCGACCAACTCAATGAAAGTATTGCATATGTACCACCCCTAGATTCAAAAATGTTCGTATATACCCCAATTGTGCTTCACAACGTTAAACAAATTGTAAAAAAATGCGTGCAACATTCAACATATATGTTACCAGCACTTTAACTGGAAACTTGATCATTTTATCCGCTAGGAGGCGTAGCTGTTATTATATTCATATGCTATCCGCCAAGGGTTGTAATGCAGACTAGTTCGGAATAAAAATCTTGGCTAGAGAAGATGGATCTACATGTGTATATGTTTACACTTATTTATATTTTATTCACGGGTACAATGAATTTAAAAAATGTCAACTGATGAAGAGGCATCATAGACGACGATTAAGTTTGATAAGTATTTTATTCTGTATTGAACATTACTTTATCCAGTTGCATTTGAAGATCAGTCCCAGCTCCAAACACAGTAAACAGGACCTGTTATACATACAGTATATATATATCTATATGTTTGGGTTTTATCATACCATTTCAGGAATAAACCCCGGTACAATGTATTCTTTTATTGAACGTATCTTACTTCAGGAAGTTGCATAGAACATCAGTCACAACTCTTAAGAGTGATAAAGAGTACATGTTTAACATTGTATGTATTTCTATATATGTCGGTTTTTATTAAACCATGATAAATAGTACATGTTTAACATTGTATGTATTTCTATATATGTCGGTTTTTATTAAACCATCTTAAGGTACGAATGGCAGATTAATGTCGCAGTCTTATACATCAATATGTCTGTGGAATTATGAGAATAATAGAAGTATGCCCGTTCCGAAAATCCAACGTGTCTGGGTGGTAGTTCTGACGAAATGACGTTTTTTCAAATCGATTTAAATAGAAACAAAGGTTTTTAAGAAAAATAAATGAGTATAACGTATTGTTCTCAGTCAGTTTTATTCAATTATATTACAATATCAAGTAAAACAAAATTAATCACTTCCAATTGAAATATTAGAAAACTGGCAAAATACACCAATGAATTAGTTTGGATGGTAATAGAATTTGCTGTCAGGGCCCGCTAACACTGTGTCCAATAAAATGGAAGATAGTGCCAACAAGTTACAGAGAAGGAAAATAAATCAGAAAAATGTATCCGCAATCAAAGAAACTAAAATTCAATCTGATATGATTTGTGTTTCGTTTTCAATATGTTTTTCTTCTGGTTTGAGTGCTCGACTTTCTTTCTTTTCTCTTTGCCACACGCCATTTTCCTGGTTATCACGGCGAGTTGGCGACACTTCCACAGTCTCATTGGTAAGATCATCATTATTTACTTCCGTTTTGTCAACCTTTATGAACTATAATGTCTACTATAAACCCGTCCACTTCTGGAAGAGAGCCAATTCGAATGAACGCGTTTTCCCCACTGTCTGGAATATCTGGTTCATATCCGTCTCCTTTGATGTATACAATATGGACTTACTATTTCCACGCCATGTCGTAGAAAAAAATCGAAAGTTTTGAATAACTGCCGGAAAGTGTTTGAATAGCTGTCTGCATAATAACTCGGTAAATGCCACAGATAGCAATGCCGTTTATAAGGCGATATAACCATTTCGATCCTATATGTAGTATAAACATATATGAGAGCACCAAAGCAACAGGAAAATCCTTCCCAACCCTCCGCATCTTTATTTTATGAAATAACTTGCAAATCTTCCAATGGATATTGAACTATTTTTAATAAATCTTCTGGATATCAACGATTCGGGAATACCTTTAACACTTATCCATTAGTTCTCACCCGCCGTTGTCGATATATTTGCTGGTGTCCCCTGATGAGACAGATTCCTGACATCCACAAAAAGATTAGGATGTTACCAGGACAAGAATATGACCGGACACTCCTGAGCGTCAAATGGAAACACCGTAGCGTCAAACTTGCATGACGTTTCAGCATTTTTCTGATACGACTTTGACTTTGTCGTTTGACGTAATCGTCAATAAATAGTCGAATGGATTCTTTCCGGAATCGAACCTGACCCTAGAAAACCATCTTCTTCTCTAAAGAGCCCTCACAGAACCATTATTTCTAAGAGCGCGCCTAGAATGATACAGGGGAGCAGTGAATGAACGACAATTGTCATAACGTTACTCAGGCAATCGGTGGATTATTGGGTTGTTAACTTACTCGTTACCAGGGACGACGTCTGGCGTCCAGATGGCGCCTGGATGCACATGTGTGGTAGCTATATTACCGTAGCCACGAGGAGACCAGACTAGCTGGTGATCTCGACAGTCCTGCAATACGAGAAATACACGATTAATTGATTGGTTAATTGGATGTTTGGTTGGTTTGTTGACAGGAAAGATAATTGGCTTCTATGAAATTATACCTTGTTTGATTAAATATGCTCAATCGCTTTAAATGGGACGCTACGCTTGATTTCAAATGTTCATCAAAATTCTTGGAAGACGTGATTGTGCGGGATAAGACGGCTACTTAAATTGGCTTACCAATCTAACCCACAGTTCAGACAGCAAAACTTGGACAGGTTTGTTCTTAAATAATAAATAAAATCATTTTAACAAGAGGAATAATACTTATTTGATGGTCGAGCAATGTTGTGGGTGGGAAGGGCAGTTTTTGATCATAAAGGTCTATTTGGACCCCTTTTCATCGCTTTTATTTAAAGTTAAACCTCCACATTTTATGATAGTAACAAATAATTTGGATATTCTAATTTTGCAAATAGTTAACCTTGAACGTTTGATTTATATATATAATATAAAATCATTGACCAGGTGTAACTGTCCCTGTGGCAATATTATCTTCACTTCATAGCACTGTATGAAAATTAACTTTCCAACATTATGGAGACTTTTTATCATCTAGATTGTGCTAGTGTCAATTAATGTTGGAATACAACACCTTCATATAAATGAAATGCCCTTAATATAAGCAAGGTTTAATAAGGTTACCACAGAATACTAGGCTCTCTACTGCTTTTCTTATTACTATCACTATTATTATTATTTGTTTCATTGTTTTAAGTAGTGACGAAAGAAATTAATTTCTGGTCATCTTGTAATTACTTTCTGAGAAATTAACCACCAAATATAAATTGTGCCCTGTGATTGTCTTGTATTTGTTTGTTGACCCAACTGTACATAGCGGCCATGCTGGTAATACCAATATAAGGCTGTTTCTTTAGCAGGAAAATGAACAATAGACACACGATTAAATCCTTTTAAGTTCAACTTGAACAAAAGTTACAAATTGTTGTTTGAGCTAATCTCAAACTGACTCAAAATCCAATGAGAGTTTCCTCCCAAGTGCGTCTTCGGGTTTTCTCACGCAGTCTGTTATCTGTGTCAGAGAAATTGTCCTGAATCGTTCCACATGACACCTTTTATTCAGATATTTTCTCCTCCTGACCTGTTAAACTTGTAAAATTCTTGGCTTTAGCATTCTCATTATGCGTTTGACTGTTCTGAAGCAAGACATATTGTCTGTTGCATTATGGGACGTAACTAAGCAATCACTCGATTACTGGATATAGTTTGAGTGTCAAGAAGTCATGATTGACACAAGTGTTTGTCAGCGACAAACGGCAAGCTTATCCACGAGTCATCGAAGGCACATGATTAACCAGCTTGACTATCACCACCCCTGTCTCCAGCAGCTGGCTTATTCCGATCAGGGTGTCAAACAAAATGCATCTGAAGCGATTAAGACGGAGTTTTCAGCCATTAAAGCTTGAAACGTTTACTTAAACGAAACTGTTACTATAAAATAAGGATATACATGTATAAGTCTTGACTGGAGAAGAACTTAGGTCCAGCTTTATAAATATGTGAATCTCTTTCTGAGCAGTATATCCAACAACTAAAGCTAACAGGCCGGCTTAGTCCATGGACATTGTTCTAGACATAATCCTTAAAGCATTTATCTGTGCAATCGAAGAGCATGACGTTGATAAAACACGACTATACCTCCACCAGCTAAAGTTAATAACAATTCCCAGAAAACACTAAGTCGTTACCAGATACGTTCTGTTTTTTATTTCTTTTGTCCTTTCCTTATAGAGGTCATGTGGACTTGGTCAGGCTGTGTCCCCTTTACCTAAACGGTCATTAACGCCTGGGATTACAATACTGAATAGTGTATTCCCAGATAACACGCGGCCCTAATGCAGGTGCGTGGAAAATTTACTGGACTGGGCCCACATGTTCGTATTGCGCTCGTCAGGCTGAGTATACTTCTGCATGTAAAGTTAGCCATGGTGGGCTTGTACAAATAGGCTACGTGAAGTGTCGGCTGGACTTTGAATATATGTTCGAGGTCTTTGTTGTTATCAATTGTAAAGTCAGGTTTACACAATAAGGACAAACCATTTACAATTAATGCTATACACGTATATTTATTGTCGTTAACATAATGTCATTGGACAAGAGAGAATCACAATTTGTATATCAAAATGAACAGCACAAAATTGCTACAGTATATGGATGGCTATCAAAGTAAACAAGACTTTTGGTGAATTTCTCCATCAATAGCCTAGCTAACGAGACATTGATGAATTCTTCGACCAATAGCCCATTTGACAAGATGGTGGTGAACTCTTTCGTCATAGACCAGTTAACAAGACGTTGAATAGTTCCTCCATCGATAGACCACTTAACAAGACCTGGATGAGTTTAACGATTATGTTAGATCGGTGGTTTCAGAGCTAGTCCCAGAATACCAGCTTAAACTCTGTCTTCTCCGACTGCCTTGAAGGTCTAGTAGCGGACAACTGTGTATTTACTGAAGTTTCGCCGTCTGAGGTTGATATTATTTTATCTAACCTCAATCATCATCTGCTCCTGGCATGTATAGTATTACTATGTCTACAAAACTTGTTAAAAACTATATATCAGCTGCTTTAACACATATTTGCAACCTTTTTTTTTCTTTGTGCTTTGTTCAAGATTGCTGTTAGATTACAACATCACTCCAGTCTATACAACAGGTGAAAAAAAAATTCTCGAAGATGGTCGAATTTCGAGTTATCGGGTTACGTGGTATTGCCAACATGTGGTTTAAAACTTGTGTATCTAATCGCTTTCAGTGTGTAAACTGTAACAACTTCTCGAATGGACCTGAAGCCGGGACTTGCGGTGTTCCCCAAGGATCTATCTTTGGTCCACTCCTATTTATTTTATACATTTTATACATAAACGTGATAGAAGAGTGACACAGCTCCCAAAGCTGATAGCAATGAATAATTTTTGTGTCTTTTAGAAAGTGAAGATTAACAGTATTTT
>JARFOD010080455.1:0-19694 GCA_031763545.1 Mopalia muscosa
ACTCAGCACACTCGGAACACAAGCTTACATGAGTACTCGCTGTAACATGTCCTCTCATGCTCACTTTATGATTTGATCACTTTCAGTTTAAGGTAGACTGAGAGTGCTGCACTTAACAATGGACCTAGAAGCTCAATAGACTTGTTGAAAATCAGCTGGATAACATATAATGCAGGATTGTAATTTGGTAGTTCTTCTCGGTCTTGAAATATTTAGTGACTGGGAGATTAAAAATTAGCAATGTAAGTGTCCAGGGACCATACTGGAAGAAAGGTTACTAAAGCAAATATATATTTATTCAGCATTTGTCTAAATGAACGTTCCATAGACTTTGGTTTTATATACCCACGTTGACACTCTGAACCAGTAGATTTTCAAAGGAATAATTCATTTCCACATTGTTCAATACAGTACCTAACCACCTTTTACATTGACTACTGATTCGTTTGCTGAATAAGAACCTGATGACAACTTAACAATTCTTGGTTAAGTGGCAATTTAAAAATATAATTAAAAGTTTATATAACATTTGTTATAAAAAGCACCTGATGGCTTATACACATTGATACTTAAACATAAATAAAGTATAAGTGAACAGATAATAAAACTCGCCGAGAGGACAGGCTGTGAAGAACAATTATTAAAACAAATTTGTTATCTGCGTCCTGATACTGATGACATGAATTAACAGTATTATTTAATAAACATTGTTCGCAATCGTTTCAAATAATTTTATATCACACTTCCATGTTGTTTCTGTAGCGATTATCATGACCATTTGTTTAATTATAGTCACATTTGTGGAGACAGAAACGATATAGCATGAAATATTCAACATACATAAGTTCCCATGCAAATTAGATGTAACGGGATAACGAAAGGGTTTAACACACTCAAATCATCTACAGCCTAACTACTCTGGCCCGCTTTATTTTTTCGCTTACCAGCCCTTTAAAGGGAATCATTGTAGCACATCATACTATATTTATTATAAAATTGCTGATAACTATTGAACAAACGATAACGAAATTAAAAGAACTAATAAGAAACAGCTGCATGTGCCAGTTAGTCGTACATTCATAAGCACCAAGTGATCTCTTCAAAAAGATCACTTTAAACAAATGTGTAAGCTATAGTCTGTTAAGCGATATACCAAATCCAATTGGGTTAATGCACACCCCCTATAAGTGCTTGTAAGTGTGCTGTTTGGCATATCAAAAAGTGTTGATTACCGCTCATTTTCTATATAAAAAGCGTGCTATCGTCTATACAGCTCGGTAAAAGTGCCTCCATTAACCAAATCGATCTGAATTAAATGCTTCGATGTCCGGTTTGTTAGATAATTGTACAATTGTGTAATCTAAAGCTTCAATCTTGTGGGGAATACTTAGTAAGTCGATTCTATGGCCATCAATTATATTTACTATTTCAAGCTATACAGTTTCATGGAACAGTGTAGATATTAGTCCCATACTTCATTCACACACTATAGCCATTGCTATTTATTGATCGAATAAATTTACCCTCCTTTTAATTACAAGCCATTAGTAAAAGTTAGACTCCAAAATAAACACTATAGGTGTATCCAAGTTTACGACGGAAAATTGCGACCCATTCATCATTTTTAATCGCTAGCATAAAAGTGGGCAATCTTGTAGCCAATGAATCAAAATAGTTTGAATGTCTCATGTCGGTTATTCATTTTGTTTATCAGAGTCAGATTGAGTCTCCATTTCGATTTGTTCTTTGAGAATGCATTCCTAATTCCTGCAAAGTTTTGTAAAATTCACAAAAATTACAATAAAGAGATTACCGCTTGGAGAAAACTTAAAATAGTGAATTGTTCGTAATACTCGTTCAGCCATCAAGTAACTTTTACTGGAGATACAATACTACGGTCACATCGAAAAGAAGTGTAATAGTAATTTACATAGTGACCGGCTGTTCCATTTCTAATTGTTTCGGTCATTAACATAGTGACCGGCTGTTCCATTTCTAATTGTTTCGATCATTAACATAGTGACCGGCCGTTCACTGCCTAATTGTAAAAGGTTATTTACATAGTGACCGGCTGTTCCCTTTCTAATTGTAAAGGGTTATTTACATAGTGACCGCCTGATCCCTTTCTAATTGTAAAAGGTTATTTACACAGTGACCGGCTGTTCCCTTTTCATTGTAAAGAGTTACATGGCTGACGAGGTTACCACTGTTTTTGACGGTGACCATGACTTCTGGAAAAAAATTCGGCTCCCTTCGCTGACATGCTGGTTTTCTACAAGTTAGTTTATTCACATTAATATGGATTTGAGAGAGGCAAAGGCTTATCCATCTGGCTCAGAGTGTTTTTACAGTTTGTTCAGATGTTATTAAACCGTTTACTTGAACATCGATTAGACTTGTCTGTTTATCTTTGCTGGAACATATGTTCCAATATTGGCCATAGTTCAGGGGTCAATGGTTACTCTTTATTTTTTCGAGACTAAGGCATTTATCTGATCATAAAACAGTTCCCTAGCTGTCATATGATGTATATCGAACACGATAAAAAAACAAAGCTGCAATTAACACAGAGTTGTCTTACCATTTTTAACCTGATGCAATGAACTGTAAGACCAATTCGATTTATTCTTTGACTTTACTAAACATTAGGAAACCTACTCGTCAGACTTACTTGATTAGGAGTTACCATCATAGTTTTAGTTAAGTCCCTGACATTAGTGTTTTTGGCTTTGTCAAGAAAGCTTAGTGGAATTTCAGATCACTCCGCTATAGGACTACAAAATAAATGCGGTTAACAATTTTCTTTGAAAATATGAACAAGATTTAAAACAAAAATATCTACATGCAACCTTACACTCCTAGAAATAATGGTTCTTTGAGGGTTCTGTATATAGATCTGTATCCACTGTTATACCACTGTACTATATGGAACCATTACGTTAAAATGGTTCGTTTGTATTCTAATTAAGGGGGAAATAACATGTCTGAAGATGAATCTTCAATCCATCGTTTTGTCTCTGATTTATTAGCTATTCATTTGTCAAAATAACAGCGATATTTTAATGGTTTTCATGTACATTTTGTGAAAACAATTTGAATATGAACTAAGTTCATGTTGTAGTTTAAAATTCGAGATGTTATAAAAAGTGTACTTTATTATTTTTATTCTCTGAGTATATTCAGACACAGCACATTTTCCGAAAATGCGCGAAGATTTGGCGAGCAAAAACTCTGACACTGTTGTCATGTGCCGGTTGAGCGAAGCATTATGCTTGATAAAGCCATCCGTTGTTTATTTACTTTGAACAAAAAGGAAGTACCCTCATATCCAGGTTTGTTGATTAAATTATAAAAATTATAATATCAGTAACGGTTGTAGGCATCATATGTTTGAATGTAAATAACATATAAGCTCACTAGCTAAGCTCACTAACTATTGTGCAGTCTTGTTTAATTCTGACTTGCTTCACTTCCGTCCACAAAGTTATTGACGAATATTGGACCCTACATTGCGTTAAGTACATATAGTAGCAATCAATCCATTAAAATGTGAACTATATCAAATGAAGACATGGAAATTTACTTCATTGAAATAAAAAACGTAAAACCAAGTTATTTTATAATTGACTAATGAAATTGAAGTAGTTTAATCTTTCGTTAAACCGGTAAAACATACAGACAGTCTCAAGAACTGAAAATATATTATTTTATTCATACCTCTGCTTCAAATGAAAAGGAGGCCGGCAGCACATGAAAGGGATTCCATTGGACTAAATTTGTTATCATACGGTCTTTTTGTTGGCCAACAAACCAAAAAAGTAAGTAAATAAGTAGTAAGTTATAAGAAATGAGTAAATTACTGATAACTAATAAGAAGATTTGAAATAAATTACACGTAATTAGGTAGATAAAAAATAAGTAAAAAAGAAAGAAGCAATAAGTAGATAAAAAATAAAAACGAGAAATAAAGAAATATTAAATAAGTAATACGTAAGAAATAAGGAAATCATGAATGAATAAGTAAGAAATAAGTGAGAAAACAGTAAGTAGTGAGTAAGTAATAAGCAAGTAACGAAATAAGTAAGTATGGAAAAAAGGAAGTAATGAGTAAGAAATAATACAGTAATGAGTAGATAAAGAAATAAGTAATTATATAAGTAGCTAAATAAAAGTTAATAAATTAGTAGGTAATGGTGCACAAGTAAGAAATAGGTAAGCAAATGAGTAAATAAATAAAACAAAATAAAAAATAAGTAAATGATAAGTAAGTGATAAGTAGCAATAGGTGAGATATGAGTAAGTAATACATAGGAAATGTCTAAGTAATGAATAAATATTATGTAAGTAATATATAAGTATATTAATAAGAAATAAGTAAGTTAAAAGAAAATAAATAGTAATGAGTAAGTAGATGAGTAAATAAATAAGTAACAACTAAGTTATAATAACGTAAGTAATAATGATATAACGAAGTAATAAGTAAGCAATAAGTAAATGAGTAAGAAATAAAAATGTGATAAGTAAGAAATTAGTAAGAAGTTATAATAATAAATATCTAATAAATAAGAAATAAGTATAAAAAATACAATGAAAATACATGTAATTGTACAATGTAGCGGATGTATCATGTATTTAGGGAATGAATGTGAAACATATTAATTGGAATGGGCATTTCTGGACAAGGCGTTAATGGTCAATTTGAGATGTTCGTATATGCAGAAGGGCATTATATAACTTTATATTATAGTGTTAGAGCAAACCAGTGATTAAATTATTAATTAATTTTCTTACATTTCAGCTCTTTTGTAATATGAAGAGGATGTTCAACATAGATGCAGATGCCCCGGTTCTTGCAAACTTGGACAGAATGGCTTCAAACATGAATTGAATGGCATCTGCCTTTTAACTGCAAAAATGAATTGCGATTTATCACACTCTCTCTGGGTTCGTTATGACAATGGATATAGTTTTGACTGAACTCCTTACACACTCTCTCTCTCTCCTCCTTAACGATTGTTCCAAAAATCTTTGAGATTTACTAGTTAAGTTCCTTTAAACTATTTAAGATATAAGTACTAATTGTATATATGTTTTATTTTTTTTATTTTGGCATGACGAAATCCCACAATTAACGTTGTGGTCACTCTTTGTAAATAAAAGAATGTTCAACCTTTCGCAAGGTTATAGTTTCTTGTTATTATTGATTGTTTTATTATTGTACTTAGGTTATTCGATTTATACAAGGATGACAATTGATGAGTTTGTGTAGACATGTATTATGTATTAGTAACATTGTAAGTCGTATTATACAGCGGTTCCAAATTAATTGATTATTTGATAACAAATTGAATGCCAGAAATTGTATTTGTTACCAAAAGCGAAAATAGTATTGTGACAATAATTGTGAATGCGTTTGCTCAATATCATTTTTTAAGTTAACCATAGTCAGTTGTTTTCATACCGATAGATGTTAAGTTCATAAAAGTGAATTATCTCAATAACTTAAAGATCTAATATAGGGTGAAAAACATAATATGTTTTTTTCCCTGTTTGTAACGATTTTGAATAAATAAACAAAATGAAATGATCAAATCAAACAACTCAACCTCTATGCTATTCTATATGGTTCCATAAAAATGAAATTCCATGAAATGATACTAAATTGTGTTTATCTTTGAAGATCAGCTTATTTGCACCATATAAAAAGTATTTTTGCCTGCAACCAAACACATCAATTGAAGTCTTGGAGAGAAATCATTAAAATTATACAAGCATTGAGTGCCACCCAAAGAAACAGTTGTGAGCGAACGATGTTAAGGGAGAAAGCAAAACAGTGTTATACAGAACTATAAAGGTAAATGAGTAACCCTTTCTGGTTTCTTGCATATCCCAATAAAGAAGGGTACCAAGAAGAGCATCAACATAGTTTTTCACTATAGCTAAAAAAACTATAAATATATAGTTCTTAATAGAACCCTGTGGGATTCGGTGTGGAACTCTTTATGGTTACATATAAAACCGTTTTGAGAGGGTTCTATATTGAACGGTCTTGAAAGGGTTCTATATGGAACTGTTTTGAAAGAATTCTACACAGAACCATATTTATATAGTTCCATACAGAACCATAAGGTGAAGAACCCTTTATAGTTCGATATAAAACCCTTTAAAGATTATATATGGTTCGGTATGGAACCCTTTTAGTTCAATATAGAACCGTTTTGAGACGGTTCTTTATAGAACCAAAGCAAAAAGGTCCCATACAGAACCATGAAGGGTTCCTCCACAGCCATAAGCTGATGAACGCTTATTGGTTCCACATTTTTTTGTAAGAGTGTATGATAATAGAATACTCCCTTTAAGTCAGAATCAGCTCAATCTTACCTTCACCTATCAATTGGGGCTTTAGTGACCTGGTGTTAAAACAGGTCACATAACAATATTATCTTATCGGGGATGGGTAGTGTTTTGTAAGTCAGATCGTTTTATAAAACGCATCAGCAACATATCTTATCATTTAAATCATCATATTGATAACGTTATTTTTGTCAACTTTTTGTATATAAGATGGAGGTAACAAAATATATATGGGGGCTGCAAGGCAGCTCACCCTAAAGCAGGTTTCGAACGATTACAAAACAAAAATAGTTAAACGTGACAGTTTCATTGTAAAACAACACCTTATAATAACTGTTGATATTTACTTCCTGCTTTAGGACAACTGTTATAATGACAAACTAACCATTGATTATTAGACGTTTATACCACAAAGTGCTGACTAGAAAGCACCGATTCAGACTGCAGAGAGTGTTGAGACCATTGTACACATTAAATTATCCCGCGGTCGTATTTAGTGTTAATATAGTTTTGATATAAAAAAAACAAAATGTACAATGTGCATATGTAAAAGGCTCACATGAAAGGCCGTTGGGGTCACATTAACAGGCAATCTTGTCAAAAAGTTGAAATTGAAAAAGGTTTTGCCAAAAGTTCCCAAAACATTAAATACATATACACAATAATTTTATTATAGACGAAAGTTAAACATGTCTCTTGCAACCTAATCCTCTAATCATGTACGGAAGTCTTCTATATGAAATGTTCAACGCATACGCGAGTAAAATTGTCACATTTAAAAGCTCGTGAGGATGTGATCAATTTAACTGTGCAAACTATCTGGGCTTTGCAAGACGCCAATGCCATCTCTAATTATGAGATAGGCGATTTTACTGAAAACATCCCTTGCCCGAAGAAATCTCTGCTTGTTGATTCAACAGTTCCAAAGTATGCTCAATCGGAAAACGCCTGTGCTCCATCTCCGTCACACCATCTTTCTCATCTTTTTTCCAATGTCCTCATATATATATTTCAATGGATGATATATAGAGATAGTCATCCAATTTTGGCAGAGACACTTAAACAATAAGAGGGGAGGCAATTTGAGGAACTCGTTGATCACGCCCATAACGTGCCAAATGCACTGGATACTAATGTTGGTGAGTTGATTGTCAATATGCTACCTGTAGAAGTACGGGTCCTCTGGCTAGGAGTGTTTTGTAGGAGTACCTATGATGTCTTTACTTAGAACTGGAGACAAATTATCTGTTTCGCATTATCTTGGTTAAGCTAGTTTTAATTATAGTTGGAAAACATCCCCGTCGTATAAGACATTTGTTAGTTTGACTACTTTATGGATGATTGTTGCATTCCCAGAAAGAAACCCAACTAGAAGAAAACCAGCAATCTTCGGGGATTTGATATTGAGTAACATGTATGCTACGTCGTTTGTGACATCACACGACTTTGATGAACTGAAATAAAAACTGAATATAACACATCGCTTTGAATGAGCAACAATTGCTAGCAAAATAGGTCTGTCTTGTAGATACAATTCTGTATTTAAAACGCATTAGTGATGTCTTTTATGCACATTTGTTTAATGTGGACCTCCGTTAGCTTCTTTCAACAGTTTTCAGCAAAGTCCTTCATTTTTCAGACAAAATAGGTTTGTTTTCTTATGAGATTAAATATATTATTTACATTAATGGCTGTGCCGATGAGATTGTTTATGTATAAACGTTCATGAACCGTTAAAATTGATTCTCTAAAATTCTTCAAAGATTACTATACTGCCTATATAAGATGCATTAACTATTTGTGAGACAATTTCCCGTTGGCAAGTTTAGACGTTAACCAATCAGCGACCCTTATTTTGGAGACCACACGACAATTTTTTTTTTATTGTTACAAAATAAATAGTTTTTAAACATTTAATTTTACAGTTAATTTTTTAGTTGATCCTGTGTGTTGAAACCGTAACAAAGTTACAGTATAGCATGCAGGAAGAATGCAAAATTCTAGTTCCACGAGAGACGGCCTGTTCTCGGGAAAATAGATTATTGCTTTTTCCATATTTGCTATGCTTTACAAATGCACCTGTATGCTGGACCATTTTTTTTCTGCATAAAAGAAAGAAATTGGCTCAGTTTTAATTGATCCTGTTCATGTGCACAGCTGACATCACATTGTTCTCGACTGTATACGAGTCCATTTTATTAATAAAAGGCGAAATACAATGGGCAAATATAACGGCATGGTCTTAAAGAGCTCTAGCTGTATAAATTAAAAACATTTCCCAAGATTTATTTTAATTATAATTTTTCCCATGTATCTTCCCAAGTCAAATTACAGAGTATAATCATTGCAAATAGCCGTAATGTTCCTGCCTCTTGATATTTCATAAATGATCATTGTGACAACTGACATTGCATCAGGGATCGGACCCCGCCCATTTGAAACGAATGGCGAGGAATACCCCAGCATAGTTATTATAGAAGAGCAAGATGTTTTAGGACGGAAACTGATCTACAGCGTCTGGAAAACAAGTTATAAAAACAACATTAAATAGAACAGAAATGAAGTTTTTTAGACGGAATATGATGTACAGAAGCACACGTTCTCTTATTTTGGATAAATACAAAAGATAAAAACATCATTAAATGGTGCGGAAATGAGTTTTTATAGACAAAACATGATGTGCTGCAGCCAACTGTGTCTTTTTTTAATGATAAAAAAAAAACTAAATGGAATAGAAATGATATATTCTATGACGAAAAGTAATCTACAATACCAAACTTTCTTTTTTTGGATGAAAACAAGTTATAGAACCAACATTAATTAGAATATAAGTGATTTATAACTTAACATCTAACGACCAATAGTTAATGAGATGGAAAGGTTTACATTTTTTCGAAGTTAAATCTTGTCAATCAGAAATACGAACACTGCAACCCCATGCATTAGTTGGTTATGTGACATTTGACTTAATTGCATAAATACTATTCTCAAACAACTAAATTTAGAACACGATAGTATTGTTGAAGGTACTATTGCATGAATATTGTTAACCACTAATTATACTAATGTATCAAGAAAAATTATATTAAGTAATGTGGAACTAGTGGTTGAGCCATATTTTTGTTTACAGCGTTATAGCCGACCGCCCTAGAAAAGGAATGGTGACCCGCGACACTTGAACAGTTATTTAATAGTTGTCTGCAAGATGGTCACTATCTACAAAAACAAATTGACAACCAGGAACTATTTAGTTATTAAGTCACGAAACACAAATCGCCGTTGCTATAGACGACTGCTGAATATCCACAATCTGGTTTAAAGATATCAAAATCATAAGATAGCACCACAATTTACCTGGGTAACAAACGCAGCAGGTAAATAAATTACTGTGGCGATTGGGTCATGACACGGGAAGCAGTAATAGTTCATCTCTGTTCCCACTTTATCCCACATGTATTTTAATGTAGTATTTTATTTTAATAATTCTGATAATTGCTTTTTGGGAAAATTGAACCGGAAAATGGGACATTAACCAACTATATTTCATTGCGGAAAAACACATAAATGCATGCAACAATAAATAAGCCTTTCCATGACATTTGTTATAAGGTTATGATTTTTCCGATTATGTTTCCTTCTCTGCCGACATCGTTTTGATTTGGATGAGACTGTGAATAACAAATGGTTATTTGGCGGTTAACCACTGACACATCGCCAGTGAAACTCAATTTACAGTTGTAAAACAAGCCATTACCGGCAACAAAGATGAAATACAGCATGGTTATTCCCCGATTAAATGGCCAGTTAGAGCAATGAGGACGACGAAAACGACAATATCTCTATTTTAGTATGTGCTCAGCTAGAAAACGTTCTGATTACTTCCAAGCGGTTACACGGGATATACTCCCTTTAGCATTGGGGTTATGTCTGTTTTTGTGTCCGTTTACTGGTCAGGGACTATGTATACAGATCCCTTTGTTTTGATCAGCTGAGAAAATTAGGTGATTTACTCGAGGATTCCCAGAATAGGGCCACTGCGACCAGGGTAAAGTAGGTCATGTCACTACGGGTGTTCCAGATTGCAGATGTTTATAGGACATAGATATGACGTCTAAAGACGTGGCGGTTGAACGGCTGTCTACAACAAAACTGTGTTGGTAGCCAATCAAAGTCTGTGTGGTCAACCAACTAGACTTTATACTAAACAAGTTACATTTTAACAAGATAACGTTAAGTTTTCAGGTCAGTACACGAATACATGTAAACATATGTTACTCTCGGGGGATGATCAATCGTTTCGGATTCGATTGATTTATTTTGTAGCAATATAAGTTTACATTTGTTTGATTTATGATGTATAATAGGTACCAATAGTTCCATCAAAGGGAGCCTATAGGCCTAAATGTTGACACCGTAATAGACTCAAATATACTGAGAATGCATCATCCTCTTCAAAATAGCTTATTAGTGGTTTTGAACGTTTGCAAAATATGATTTGAGTGTGTAGAAAATATATTTACTTTGTTTTAATTGATACATGTGTATGTAAAGTTTATAACATTCATTTGCAATCTGTAAATAGTTGATGTATGTTTAATACTCTGTATAGGCTGATGAGTTTGTTTGCTGGAAAGATGTTAATGGTACCCGGAATAAAAACAAACAGTCTTTTAAAACTTATCGACGGATATTTTATTCAAATGAATGTGATATGTTGCCAGTTTTTATTTTAAATTGATTTTGATTTATTCTGTTTTTAACGTTCTGTTAAGCTTGGATTCTGTTAAGCTCGGATTATTTGTTTTTTTTAAACATTATTATCAATGTACACGCACCCCAGTTTTTATTTCCTGTAATTTATGAAATTATTATGTTATGTTATTGTTTGTTGGTGTCGATGGACTACAAAGCCTTTCTTGTGGATGTTGTGAACATTTTCTAATAAACACCACGCTGTTCCTCACATCTTTAATAACAGTCATCTGTCCTTATCGTTGTCGGATGGCGTCAGTAACAGTACAGAAAGATAAACATATGTTAGGTATCTGTTCACACCGGATAGCAACCCTGTGGAGCTCTGCTTGCAAACGCGAGTTCCCACCTAATTCTGGTTTTATCGATGGACATGGAATTTTGATTGGCATAATCATTATTCGTTAACACGGCGAAAGAAAATCGTGTCGTGTCTCAGCTCATGGACTTTGTTCACAAACTGAGCCAGTGATAACATGTTATACCATTTGTTATCAGATTGATCTCTGATAAAGAACAAGATTCCTTCCTGGGTACCTGACAGTGGTTCAAACACCTGTCAAAACATGCATTAAAAAGGAACACATTAACAGATTCAAATATATGCTTCTGAAATACGTGTTTTGTTAAACAAAAATACTCATTTCTTTATTTCTGTTTCATATAGGAGAGGTGAGTGAAATGCCATGTAGTATTTTCTACAGTACAATGGTGCATAGCCACCCATGATATAACAAAAAAGCATTATCGCATTTTATGATCGGTAAAAATTAAATGTTGACGCGAAATATAACAATAGTTACATATCGCTATCATATGTATTCAAATCTTGGACTAGCCTCCCAGGTTAAAACTTTATAACAAAATGTAATAATTGTTGCAGTCTGGTATTTTTAAAAACATTTCCCCAAGTAACCCAGCGTATTAAAACACAACGGCCAAATTCTCAATGGTAAGTATAGCAATTTCTCTTTCGTTTATGACCGTTTCCCAGCCTAGAATTCGTCTTCATATTTGTGATCACAAATAAGCGGAAAGATTTAAAAGCTGCTATTTGATCACCACCGATTGTGGGAAGCCTGGAGACTCTATAGCAGCACAGAATAATTAATGACTAAAACAAAACTGCTGAAAACAGTAGCCATTATAATTTAATATACTGCGAGGGAGATTGTGGAAATTATTTATGTATAAAGCACCGACTTTCAAAGCTGGTTTTGACACACTATTGGTTTTTGTAAAAATTAAGGATTAAAATATTTCAGAATAAATCTTTCCGTTTTGTTTTCTTCATCTTCTTAATGATAGTCGTTTATGTTGGCAATGTACTTGTCTTCAAAGGCTATACAACTGTTCCATCTCTTATGATAAAGCGATTTGCTTTGGGCTATAATTGCGTTTGTGTGAAATGCAATAAGAAACTGTAAGAGGGAGAAACTCAATTTACCAACAACAGTGTCTTAATTCCATATTTCAATTGATTCCACTGCAATTACAACATCAGAATAGCTTTTAATACACAATGTAATGTGCCTGGGTATTTAGTGTACATTCAAGGGTAGCTGATCCGAAGTTCGAATATTTTGTTTTGTATATGACCGTATGTCGGTTTTATTGTGTATTGTTAGTGACCGCTTGTACTTAATAAGGTGTCAATAAACTGTGAGCTCTGCATCAGTTGCACTTTATAAAATATTTGATAAGGTGTCAAAAAACTGTGAGCTCTGCTCATGTATGTATACATGTAGGATCTGTTTTCAGTCCACGAGATGCATTGGCTGTCTAGACGTTCACAGCATGCAACCAGGAGACATGGTCATCACCCATATGAATACAGACTTCAAATACAGTCTAATGACGGGAAATGACCACAGGGGGCTTGGCACATGGGTATTCATGTATACACACGGTTGTAATATAATTGAGAGAAGATAGTAACGCTTCGGTTTATACACCACTCCTCTTCACCAAATCATGTTTTAAATAATCTTTTCCCAAACAACTAAAAGCTAGCGCCTTTGCCTACCTCAAGAAAAGTACACACATTGCTGTTAATTTCTGCCAGTAAAAAGTAAACTTTGCTCGTCAAATTGATTTATTTTCACAGAAAGCAAACAAGGTTTGGAACTTAGCTGATTCTGATTTACATTGGATGTTAGTGTCAATTTTGTTTACTGCCACACTACAAAATAACGTGTAATTGATTCAATACAGCTACTTCACTTCATACCACACAAAATATACAAACATTTGCAATTTGCCATTTCACAGTTTATGCATCTCAAAATTGCACCCAAAGACAGCTAGCTCGAAAGGCAAGACAATCTCAGTCTACCTACCCTCGATCATCAAACATTCCACAATCCGCAAGAACTATGCAACTTAACCTGAAGAAACCTGTTTGAAACCTATCTATCTGTTCATTCAAATCTGTCTGTCCTGGAGAGCGGAGTGTGTTACTTTGGGACTGTTTATTTACATATTCACAATCTCTGTGTTGATTCTGTATACAATATGACCTCTTAAAGCAATAGTGTGCTTGTGTCCTTGGGATCACATGTAAGTGTGTGTGTTTGTTTGTTTGTGTGTGTTTGCGACGTGATTAATAAGCGATCTTTATTTTGTTTCTTATAGTTTTTAATTCTTTTTTTTTTTTAAATAATTTACCTTTCGTTATTTTTGTTAATGTCCCTTAAGTCAGTTACTAAATAGACAGTATGCAATGTGTTGCGCTGTGCTTGTTTCACTTCGTTTTTACAATATGTCATTCTGACTTCATTCCCGCAATTATGCTTATATTAAAATCATATAGTTACGCTAATTTATAACGTAAAATAAAAAAAAAGATGCAAATAAAACGGGGTGTCTCGTCTTTGTATGGCTAGGCTCCCTTAAAATTATTCATAAAGATATGCTTGTGGGGCGGGGCTGATATTGTCAACGGTTTGAAAGGTAAAAAATTTCACTGAAATGGTTCTAAGCAAAGTTTCAAAAAATATAGGCTAGATTAAATAACTCATGTTGATGTGATATCAATCGCATTATGAGTGTACACATTCGAATTCCATACTCTTCATAGTGCTTACTAATTGGTTTCCTCAAAATGAATGTAAGGGTCGATGAAGACCTAAGTGCCCTTATGTTTAGTGCATTGTTTTCAGTGGCCAGTCAATCTGTATTCACTATAGCACTAGGGGAACATTTGTTTTCAGGCTAACAACACATTTTAGTTCATTGTTGTTTTAGCGTATTACTGATATATTGATAAAAGCGAAATATTCCTGAACACGACAAACTCAACTAAATATTGTTTCATGAGATACAGCATTTACTTGTGGTGGAAACGCAGTAAATAGACGTCATTAAACGTAAGTGATACCTGTCAGCCATTTTTTTCTCCTAGCATTCGGTCAATTAGCGCTTTCGTCTTCCACAGCTGCTTTCATGCTAGACAATGGTGTCAGATAAGAAAACGTACAAAAATAGACCATGTGTGTTTTCTCAAATTTGTTCAAACGCTTTCTCGGTTTCTTGGTTCACAAAGTTAGCCATGCCTCACACAAGTTATGCGTATCATCAATGCTTAAAGTAATTATGCTTCCGAGATTGAACCAAAATTCCCTCTGGGTAACATTTTCTTTCTTTGCCCAATACAGTCCATGCAGTAAGCTAGTTCATATGTTACAGTATTTTGGTTAACTTCGGACATTGACGAATATGATAATTATAAGGAAACATATTGCGCATATATGGGAAAACCCGCTTTCTCGGATTGTCCAAATAACTAGAAAAATATTCCAGTTTATGGGCTTATTCTCGTGTTATTTCGCATCCAGTTGTATCAGCGGATTTGAAAGCGTTATGGCAGGTTCAGCTAGTCGCCTGTCCAACCAGATTTGATTTTTTGTGTAGCTTGACATCTCTATGAATGCATATGTAGGCTACTATTGTATTTTATAATAACCACAACTGCGTAAACAAAACGCATTAAAGTTCTTACTTTATGCATTTTACAGGCACTGTATAGTCAACTGCAACACATATTGGTAAAATGATACCGACAAGGTAAATAGGCTTGGTTTGGGTTTAACACCGTACTTAATGACATGTCGCTGAAATGAGTGCGTGTCAGTCAGTCGGAGGGGGGGGGGGAGAGATGGGCAACCCTCAATACCCTGGACAACCGCGGGCGGACAACAAACAAAGACCACACGGAACAATCACAAGACAACACATCACAAACCGATCTGATTCGTGTTGCGCCTTACCTCTGAGAGTACCAGGGCAACAGGAAGCTCCGTCTCAACAACCTGCATATAGGACCTGATTTAGGAATTGAAGGTTGACGTTATTTACAGCCCTTGAACCAAGCCTCAGGGTTATTGTCTAGAAAGTATTACCAGATATATAGTTGACGTTTACAGCGAGCATAAAAAAAAAAGGATTTAAAAATGTAAACCGAGAGGACTGAATATTTCGTTTGTTAATTATTTTCCCTACGTTCGTAAGAAACCCCAGAGGAAAAACCAACCAAGACCTACAGGTATATCTTTAGTCGACATACAGTCCTTAAACGTGACAAGCTAGTAAGTATTTTGTGAACAATTTGAAGGTCGTATCCAATGGTAATAAGTGGTAGTGATGTCCACAAGGGAACAAACGGTTCATTTTCCTTGGAAGAAGGCACATTTTTAATCACTTTTAATCGCCATTGCTCTCAGCCTGACATTATATGGTTGATATATCTGGAAGTCCGGGACTATTTTGTCAACATTCTAAGTTACGGCAATTCTGTTCATGTCAGCAAAATGTATATTTCTGGCTTAATAAACTCTATATTAACACTGTAACTAATACTAAATATGATCATAAATAAATAAGGCGACGCTAAAATATGACGCCATATCACATATCTTGTACTTTTATACTAGTTTCTGTTTTGGTAATATCCTCAATAAAAACGGTCATATAAACTGTTCTGGAAAACAACAAGTCACAGAACGACCACATTGGTTATTATGGAAAACTAATGGGATAAAATACGAATCATTAGGTGAGCTCCAAATCGTAGAATGCTTCGTTATACCAGTGATTTAGTTTGAACATGGTCCGACATTTTATCTTTGAGGGAAAATGTATCTCACACAAATTAAGATAACGGATTTCATTTTTATTTATTTTCCAGATGCATTACTACAACATAATTAAACACTTGACCATGCTGTATTTCGCTACTGTGGGTCGACTGCTAGAAATCATCAGAAGACCACAAGGTGAAAACCGGAGATATCTTTTTTTTTTATTATTAATTTCAGGGTTATTACACCAGCCCATATTTTCCAATATAAGAACTCCTCTCATAATATTACTTTACGTAAAACCTAGGATATTACATATTTGCTATATAGGCAAAAAACAGACAGAGAATGTTAAATCATTTTACATGTAACAACCTCTGACAATACGGAGATCTATTACTTTTGTTCACAAATTTTGTGTTATACAAAGTATTAAAAGTAAATGTTTCATTCTTATAAAATTGTTTTCTTGTGTCATTAATGTTAACTGTTCCCCCATAATAGTCTAAGCTCAGAAACTAAGTTATAAAAGGTTGTAAAAATTTCACAGCATAAACTGGGAAGTATTATGGTCTAGCTCCGTGGTTGATGCATGTCGTGGTTCTTGCCTGGTGATACCTTTACTGTGACTTGTATGGCTTAGTGATTAGCGCACTTGAATACGCACCTTCCTGTGATGTACCCGCCGCACAATTAACCTGCTAAGGTATACGAGGGTGTCATATGAGTTGACTTTGGTTATCACAGGGATGGGTTTTCCTTGGTTTTCCCCCAGTTTGCTATCATATTATCTTAAAGTAGTCTGGAGTACAGATGAAGAATCCGTCGTCATATAAGCGACATCCCGGGTTAAAATTGTATAAAAATTATTAAACATCTCTGATTTCCCCTGTGTTCTTTATCTGGAAACACACATGTATTCAAAACGTAAAGCAATATTCAGAACATCTGTGCTGCGTGTTAAATAACCCGCAAAACTATACGTTGAGCTGCCTTTCCCCTAAATCGAAAATAATGTCTCAATGTGCCAACTGTACAGAATCCGGCCTAAGGGAGGTATATTAAGGAAATGGTCATTTCTAAACGACATATACATTTTGAATTATGCTCCCGGTTGCAATAACCCCTATATCCCTTGAAGGTTACCATTAAATATAGTTAAATGTGGCATCGACTTATTGTTTCTTCTTATTATAAAATAACTTGAGGGTTACATATAGATAGACTCTATAGGTCTCGTGACATAGGCACCTATTTTGAAAAGAAGGATATTTGATTGGTCTATATTGGTGGAGCTCTTCTGTCTAGTGCTAAAAGTACCGAGACATGACCGAGTGGATGAATTTGGTTGTAGTTTAAGGATTACCCAATGTTTAAGATCCTATTATAAAATGGACATAGCTCGAATGGAAAATTCAAGAGCATCCTTCAAGACAAGAAATGTTGCATGTTTTACCTAAATGCATTTTATCGCAGAATGGAGCATCCATTTAATTCATAGAGATGTCTAAGTAATTGGAATTTATGTTTATTCTCCAGAATCAACTGTACTTCACTTAAATATTGAGCTGGCTGCTCAGTCCGAGATCTGAGATCTTTACAAACAAGTCTCCGCCCGGTCAACCCCACACTGGCCATAAAAAGTTGGTCAGTTTGCTTTTGTTCGATAGGAGTACTAGAGGGTATTTAAGGAATATCTGCTTAGCACTAGAGGTGGACATATCCGTAACAGACAAAACAGTTCTCATTTCAGGGTTTTGTCGGGGTGGCAATTAATTCTTGTGTACGCTGCTGATATTTGAGCGGTGTACTACTGGGCACTACCTTCACAATTAACCAACACTCATTTAATGCAAATATAAGACATTAAGCAAATATACGACATTAGGATCTATAAATGTATATCATCCAACACTGTAAAATCTGGGCTATTAGGATTTAGCGAAGTTTTTTTGTGTTGAGTGTTATGTATTTATTTTATTCAAGAATTATGTCTGTATGATGATCATTGTTTACAGTTTAATTGAACATTTGCATGTTCAAGCCTTATTTGTATTTTACCAGCGAGTCATGTTGATACATGTAAGTTTCTATTGGACTGATGGTTTAATAGCTTATTTCATTTTAGCAATAAAACAAACTGTATTTGTAAGATTATGTATTTAGGTCTTTCGAAAAAAATAACTTTTCAACACTATACCAAAATACCCAACAGTTATGGTTGTTCTGTCAATTATTGTTTGGAATACACCGCTGTCATATAAGAGGAAGCTCGACGTAAAACACCCATCCATCAATTTACATAGTGACTGTACCGTGACTACTCCAGATGAAGCAGAATAACAGAAGACCTAAAATATTTACATTACCACCCACTGTTAAAACAAAGTCTTCATTAACTTGATCAAAGACTTATGGCACATATTTCATATGCCAAGAACTAAAAACCATCATACACATTTGTTTGATCTGTTTATAATGAACCCACAGGGTTGATAGAGTGACAGCCCGCATGAAATTAAAACCACTTAACCACACCAAAAACACATCAGCAAACGAATATTCAAGTACAGCTGAACAGTAGACAAACAAACTACAACTCTCCAATAACACAGGCCTGGGTCTCAAATTGTGTCAATAATCAAGTTCAAGATATATCTCAAAACAAAACAGCTAGGAGGTAGGCCTACCTCAAACAAATTACTGAGGGTTCCGATGTGTTGATCGGGATACACCACTGACTTGATCCGTGTTTGAAGTAAAAAAGGAGTAAAGTATGTATGTATCATCGGCATAATCTTCAGCAGTTAAATCGTTGGACTTTTTGGAAAATATCACAGGCATCACATGACACTGCACAGACTTTTACCAGTTGTATTGCCATATAATATGTTATATCAAACATTACATTGCGATATAGACTAGCATTCTCCACTAGCCCGTTTGAGACAAAGAAATCCATTTACTTTACTTAACAAGCGATATTTCAACTTTACATATGTCTATAGATGTACGCGTAAAATCGTGTTCGTACACAACAAGCATGCGCAGTGTTTGAGATGGGCGCGACGGTATCCTAGTAACCTGAGTGTGATCATACGTGTGTTGCTTTTACTTGTACTGGCCTTTCATATTATATTTGATCCAGATAATATATTTATTAACATATTTAATTGTATTTAATGAATAATTTTTGGTGCCTTTTAGAAAGTGAAGATTAGCAGTATTTTCGTTATTCTGGGATAACACTTTCTTAGTTTGAACTGCAGAGTGGTCTCGATGGACTGCATTTACAGCTGGCGATTTGGTGCCTAACTCTGAGGGTAGTGGGTCCTATTCCCGGACGGGTTTCAACCTGCAAAATAGTCTGAGCTGGAAACTGTTTAAACTAAGACAGCGTTACCCAAAATAACGAAACTACAGTATTGTAGTTATTTTTATTGGCCTTAGTAACGTTTACTAGCCTGAGTAAAGAGTCAAGCTGGAAGAGAAATATATACAAAAAGGTGG
>JARFOD010080466.1:0-19692 GCA_031763545.1 Mopalia muscosa
TCATACTGTTATATAGCTTCACCTCTCCTATTTTTCTTTAGTCATTTTACACCTGACGAAGATACAGGCATATGTATCGAAACGTTGTGTACTTTCACAAAACAAGAAGTTGTTATCCAGAAATTGTATAATTATGTTACTCCACTTCTAAATGTCGTTCAAAACTTATAGAAGAATAGGTTCGATTCATTTTTGAATTGCTCAAATATATAGCTATGCATGTAGGCATTGCAGCCACAATTGAATCAACCAATACTGTGTGAACGGGGGTAACAATTAGAGAAATCTGTTAAAATGCTTTTGTTTTTATGCAGTATGATTTTATATTATATGTTATTTGCTTGATTTACGTTAAGAAAGACAACAGTATTTTTAAATTAACGCAAAAGACAAACTTTTTAAAATAAATAATATATGGAAGACAAGAACTTCCAAATACACGTTATCAGATACCGTACATTTTGTCTTTATATCATGTACATTTTGAAGTTGAATATTCTCACAGTGCGCTGAAGTGATTACATGGAAAAGCAGCCGAGACAGGCAAAAAAATCGTCCAATTTGATTAAAGGCTTCTGGTGTCTAAAGTTGATGATTTCTCTGTCGTTCATCGAGAGAAAAATTAATTTGATATTTTTTTCTGAATTCGATGGTAAGTGTCATATTCAAGGAAGAACAAGCTGGCTTATTGATATCATATTGGGACTTCGTCTGTATGCTTTAACATATCAGTAAATCATGCACGTCGTCATTTTCTTAGGATCTTTTATATAAAATGATAGGCTGGACCTTGTGAATTTTTCGTTTTCGTCCAATGTTACTTACCGAATATGTCTATTCTTGCTGGCTTAAACTATTGAAATGGTCGACTAGTTTATACAGTTTAGGGACTCCAGGAACTGCTTAAATACGCGAAAGGTACACAGATAAAATACAATTCAGTGATCAAACTTTTCTCCAAAATTGGGTGTTTACCACCAAAAAGTCTAAAGGAACAGAGCTAGATCGACTTTTTGCTATTGATTTAGTCAGAATGTGTGGTACAACCATGTATCCAATTGGTTTAACTAGACCATTTCACAGTCGAAGTATTGCTACTCTTTTCTCTGTGTAATGGGATAGCACAATATCAGGCCTGGCATCCTGTGAAATATAAGGCTGTCATGATATACAACCTGGGGACTTTATCGACAGTATTTTCGTTATTTTGGGCCAACGCATTTTGGTTTGAACAGATTCTTACTTCAAAACATTTTGCGGGATGAATCCCACCCAGGAGTGGAACCTAGCTGACCTTCAGTTTGCCGTTGACGGCAGTCACTGCCGGCCACCTTAGTTATTGAATGTAGGTATTCTAGCTAATTTGTTTGCATGGAGGGCTACCTTTACCGTTATATACAGAACTCCTCTCTACACTTATCTTTGAGTCAGAGGTAACAAACCCTAAGCCCATATTCCTTACCCGACTGTATTGATTGAAAGGACATAGTCACAAAGAAAAATCGGTACCGGGTGTTCCATATTCCACATTGCCCTTATTGCTTAAAATCAGTGTTGACTTAAAAAAGATTTACGAGATATCACCACTGAGATGTATTAATGGCCCCATTGGTCGTGGGAAATTAACCAATCGGAACATGCCAATTTTGCTAGATGGATGATTAAGGCGAATCTCACCGACATGGTGAATATTCCAGATAAATGGTACTAATGTGGAACGGTTGCTACGCCTTTAATATAGTCTTTATCAGAAATTGTGAAATCGTATTTGTTTATTAAATTGATGGCGCGTTATTTAAGATCGTATATCTTGAAGCAGTCATATTTGACTCATCAAAATAAGAAAACCTGGTTTTATGTAATCGGTGACCGAGATAATTTGGATATAGCCCAATTATTTAATGAAAGCCCCACACATAGGAACATCTCTGGAGATAATAGAAATGCTGTTGTTGTGTATACACTATTTTACAAAAAATAACTTAATACAAATATAATTCTGAACACACCGATCATGCAGCATTAAAATTAAAATTGTCTTGCTCTAATGGGAATGATATCAGTGCTTTTAATGATGCATTACTTTCTTAATTAAACAACTCAATCCAAACCAAAAGTGAACTATATAAGGGGACTTTAACATAAACCTCTTTAAGTCTCCACATTATACCCTGTCTAAGGTATATGGTTCGAACTTTTGTGTTATTCTTCTTTCACCGAAAACTCGAAGTGTTCGCGCAAATGTGCAACCCTGATGGATTTTATATTGCTGAACTTTGATATAAACAACACAACTTTGAATCCTTTTGTGGAGCAGAACTGATCTCTTTTACATTTGCACATGTTTGCCTCGTCATCAATTTCCAATGAAGACGTGTTGAGAGTTCCATTAACTTAGTGATATTTGAGGCAAATAAATTAATGTGTTATAAGCTCAGTGATACGGATTGGGATGACGTTGGTTTATTTAATAAATCCACCGCTGCACTGGATCATTTTCGCTCTAGATTTGCTATCAAAATTGCTAAATTTATTTCTATATTTCAATATGTTGATGGAACCCAATAAAATATTCCCGAACATTCTAAAATGCCTACTTTTACTACTAAATTTAAGAGAAACTTTGTAGTATTACAAAAGATAATGTCCCTTGAAAAAGGGCTTCGATCTCTCCACTCTACAGTTCTTGTACCTTGATGTCTAGTTGAGAAACTGGTAGCATTTGCGAGAGGAAACAAGCCACGGTTGTCCCGCTTAGACCTGTATTGATTATCAAAGCGTCCAAGAAAACAACACACTGAGCCACTTATTGACCACTTCCTCAGTTTGTTCTTCCTGCCATCAAGTCTGATGGGAAATATTTTGTCTTCCACCACAGATAGTGACAGCTCATTCATTTGACAGACACAATCTGATTTGTTTGGGTAACAAGACTTTCATGTCGGTAAAGAGATAAGTAGCTGTGAAGACAATTTCTACAGGTTCAACAGGTTCAATAAGCACAAAACGAACATATCTGAAGAAAAATGTTTGCCTGTGTTTTAAAAATTGATTAACTGCCACCATAAATTCGTGTCTTGTGACATCCTTACCATTTAAT
The DNA here is from genome assembly GCA_031763545.1 of Mopalia muscosa. Lineage (NCBI taxonomy): Eukaryota > Metazoa > Mollusca > Polyplacophora > Chitonida > Mopaliidae > Mopalia > Mopalia muscosa. The sequence continues at coordinate 3,101 of JARFOD010080466.1, forward strand.
TGTCTTAAATGTTATAGCGGCACCAGGATGATGATATGTTTCCACACTCTGTACCGAGGTTAACTCAAACATCTGATGACAGGTGCTCTACTTTATTTTACAGAACAATGTTATTTTGGTGTCATTGAATTGGACGTCTTGTCAAGATTTTTAGTTCCGTGGACTTATAAGAATGTATTCAATCTGTTTATGTAGTGCTGAATCCAGGATATAACTATGGGTGGGGCTATGTCAGTTATAATTAAATCAATGAACACCGTGTAAACAGTGGTAACTCTGAGTGAAATCCGTTCAAATGCTTTTTCTGTGTTCCATAAGATTCGTACTTCAGTAATAATATGGATATTTTCATAACAATTGTGCTATAGTCGACAATATTCAATATGTTATTATCCCCTAAGAATAATTAATATCTTGGCTACCACAAGCCGCTAACAGCAGCTAGGCTTTTCTTCAGAAAAGTAGCTGTGCGTGGCTCGTCAAGAAGTATTTTTAAACTTCCCTCCGATTGGTTATTCGTCCACAACATATTTAACTTAACCATTAAGCATTAGCAGCAAAGAGTTAACATGTGATTAAAGCATAGTATAAAGTGTCCGCCATGTGAGCCATTCCAAAGGAACTGATTTGATCATGGGAACTAAGTTTATTGTATTGAGGATTATAGGTAGTGACTAGCAAATCCTTTTAGTCATGTGTCAAAAACGTTTTAAAAAAACAAAATTGCGCAATGAGAAACAAGGAAGTAAATATATATATTTTTCAATATTGCAAATGATGTAAGATTTTTTTTGGCCATCAAATATGTTTTGTTTGTGTGTTTGATTGGGGTTTATCGTCGTACTCAAAGGTATTTCTTATATGAATCTTATATGACGACATGTCAGCCCAATGGGCGAAGGAAACCATCCTCAACGCCACTGACAACAAAGACAGGACGAGACAAATACAGGAGGACAACAACTCAAAGGTATTTCTTATATGAATCTTATATGACGACATGCCAGCCCAATGGGCGAAGGAAACCATCCTCAACACCACGGACAACAAAGACAGGACGAGACAAATACAGGAGGACAACAACAGGACGCAATACAGACACCACAAAGAGATCGGCTTCCTGTTCCCCCGTTAGCTCTGAGAGCACCAACCACAAAGAGATCGGCTTCCTGTTCCCCGTTAGCTATAAGAGCACCAAGGCCACATGGAGGGGGATCAAGTCCATACCTTGGCTTTAAGATAAGGGAAGGTCTTGCTCCTGGGAATCATTCCAACAGATATCAATATGAAACAATTGAAAATATGGAAACCGTTGATGCATACCATTAAAGCGTACTCGATGCCATATGCGTGTCACATCGATGTTGTTATATATTAAGGTATGACACCATGGCAAGTTTCCCTCCGATCGTGACTACAAACGTTAATATAAATTATTTTCTGTAACAAATACAAACGAAATCAAACATTTACCATCCGATATGTCACGTCGTGGAAGGATATGCTGAAAATTAACCAAGTAGAGAGTGAAAGCAAATGTATTGAGTGATTAGAATTTTCTATTGGAAGACGAAGGAAGTTTTTTGAGATGTCACTGAACTCCATACCGGAAGATTGATGAAGAAATTCGATGTTAAAAACTATGTTAGTATATATATCACGTTCACATTAACAGATACGATCTGATTACGGCTAAGGCCCAAATAAAGCCCCAATGAAACTGCTAGTTTCAGATGATTTAGGACGTCTTTCAATAAAAAGAAACACATCAAGCTTTGATTTCTTCTGCTGTTCGCTTTCTCCATGATTATTTTTTTCTTGACGACTAGCCTAAACAACGTACTTCTATAAGACGGCATATTTCGTACAACTCTTAAGGTCATCTCTCCACGTCAACAATGTGTCCATCAGATCATGTTATTTAACAGGTGATAGATTGGCTGATTACAGATTATTAACGGTCACCCGTTCTATCAACTATTAATAAAACGGTCTCTATACAGTACTATCTGTATTGTATGAAATGGTCGATGGCTTCTTTTGTGTACTGGTTAATATCAGGTATTTGTAAGTCACAACCACCAGGAATGAGTAATAGAAACGACCTACATTCATCTTAGTAGCCATTGTGTGATAGTTTTAAAATTCTGTCTCTGTTTCTTATGACGTGCACATTTTCAATGGAGATCATGTGTACATAAAACATTTAGTAACCCAACTTATCGCTTTATGCTGTTCGGAAGTATATATCAGAAGTTTGCACCGCATGGACACAGGAAACACAGACATTTTTATTTCATGGCTTTTAAATACAAGTGTTTTAAAGATGAAGATTTTTCAATACTTACACCAGGCATTCTATGTGTCTATATATATACACCAGAACAGTTTTTTTACGGTCCGTACTTTTCGGCCGAATTTGACAGAAAATGTTAGAGTGAAGCCCTGGATTCTGTGATATTCAGTTATATAAAGATATTCTATTTATAATTACACGGCACATTCATCTGCTGGTAATGTTAATTTTGACAGCATGCATCTAAATTATATAATATTGATAGAATACTCTTCATTTTTTTTATTACCGGTATATCATGTACAACCCGAATCGCATATTTTTAGAATGCGCCAAAGCCATTAGAAGAAAAAAGCCGAGATGGGCTTGAAATTGTTTCAATTTGAGTTAAGGCTTCTGGTGTCTTAAAATCGATCATTCTCTATCGTGCATAGAGCGTAAAATTTAGTTTGATGTTTCTTTCTGTATCTTCGAAGGTATTTAAGAAAATCAAGGAAGCATTATGTCTTATTGATATCATATTGGGCCCTCCTTAATCTTCCGTGCATTTGCGTGACATTCTAACGTAGTATTACCAATAAATCACTCTTCGGCATCTAATTGGTTTAGGCTTCTGAACACTAAATGATGGGTTGTACACTGCTTATTGTTTGTTTCTATTCCAATATAACTGTTCATATAAACTGCTAATTGTTGAGTTGTACTCTTGACATCGCCGACTTGTTGATACCTTTCAGAACCTGCTAGCGACTGAACTCAAGAGACTGCATCAACACACGAAAAGTGCAATCATTAAGTACAATTCCACAGACAAACCTTTCTCCAAATTAAGCATTTACTGTCAAAAGGTCCAAAGAGACAGAGCCAGATCGATTAAATCAGAATGTGTGAAGCGACCATGTTTCCGTGAGATTCAATTAGGCCATTTCACAGATGAAGTGCTCGTCTCTCTTCTCTTTGTACTAGGTCAGCCTAAAATCAGACCCGGCATCCCGTGAAATGTACTGCTGGGAACCAGGCTTACATATCATTTAATATAAGACTGATTCTAACTAAACAAAATAAACAAGCTAAGGACAGTTTGATTTTACACAAGGAATAAAACATGTATAATGCTTCCCACAACTTCGACAAAAATACAAATGCTTACACAAAAATACAAATGGAATATTAGTTTGTCGATTTCAGCTATATTTTTTATTTTAACATAGACCCCTTTTATACCCTACACCCTACCCTGTGTAACATATGTTTTAAACTTTTATGTCATTCTACTTTTCGCCTAACAGTACGTAAAAGTTCCTGAGTGTATTCGCGAATATACAGACATTGTAGATAATATATGTTCGAACTTCAATATAAACAACACCATTTTTGTTACTGGTTTTGACGAGCACAATTGATCTCTTATCTTTCAGATATTTGGCTCGACATCGATTTTCAAAATAGACCGGACTATGAGTAAGATCATGCAAACTACGATTTTAAAATTTGATTGTAATTAAGATCATAACTAGTCACTGGCAGATCCATTCGAGGATCTGTCAAAAACATAAATAAACAACCCTGCGCAATAAGACACAAGGAAGTAAATGTTTTTATTTAAACATAACGAACGAGATAATATCGTACTCGATTATCAAAGTGAAACAATTTTGTACGAGGATCAAGTCGATATCACGTGGTAATAAACACAACTCTCTCTACCAGATAGCAATAAGAAACAATTTAAAAAATGGAAACCGTTTTTATATATTACTAAAGGCGTACGCGACACAAAGTGAGTGTATTGTCGACGTGCATATATATTCAGGTATCCCAGCGGTGAGTTGTATTCAGCAAAGTTTCTATAAAAAATACAAACAAAATCAAACGTGTTTCATTTGAGATATCAGGTGGGCGTTGTGGAAGAATACTTTGGAAGTTAAGCAAGTAGGGAGTGAAAGCAAACGTTGCAAGTAATTAGCATCTATTCACTGGTCGGATAGTATCGTTTTCTGTTGGAAGACTCTGGACGTTTTTAGATCTGTCACTGAACCCCACAGCGGAAGATTGATGAATGAAAGTTGATGTCACGTACACATTAACAGATACGATCTGATTACGGCTCATGGTCCATATAAAGTATTTATGAAACTCATAGATTTGTGGCGCATTTCTTTCGAAAATGATATCTTTCTATAAAAAACACATCCAAATTTGACTTTTCCTCGATAAAAGGGCAAATTCCGTACAAATGTTTAGGTCATCGATCGACCTAAATAATATATCTATCAGAGTGTGACTATTTTCATTTCAATGCTGTAATCTCAATGTGTTCATATTATATTTGTATTTGCTTATTATGTGTAACATATACACAACAAAAGCATTCCAAAGGCCTCCAGATGCTTTCGCATTTTTAGGGTCCTTCAGTGCCATAGATGAAGCGCAATAATAAGGCTATAAATCATTCAACAATTGCGCCTCAGGCCCAAATCCGTACAGTAATAATAAGGCTATTCTTAGAATTGTCTTCATCGATTAAATCGTAACAGATATTCTTACTTTTAAGAAGAAAACAAAACTGCTTCAAGACTTACAATCTCAAAATAATTTGCCATAAATGTATTAAATAAACAAAAACTCTCAAAGGAATGCTGGCATCAATGTCATGGAGTGGCCCTTAAGATCTCCCGAACTTGATCCCATAGAACATGTATGGGTTGTGTTGGGCAGAAGACTCCGTCAAGTAAGGAACCCTCCACAGAATTTGCAGGTACTTGGTGCCATGTTGGTTCAAATATGGCGAGGCATCCCCTAAGCTGTGTTCATATACATCATTCAATCCATGAGCAGACGTTGCGCCGCAGTTATGAACGCTAATGGAGGGCATACACGCTATTGACATGCTTTCATCAAGTTGAACTTACATATTTACTCTCTTAAATTTCTGTAGCATTTCCGATGAATTCTATGGTACACCGGCATTAAAGGGTTTAAAATGGAATTTAATCATTATTTAAACCACTTTTCTTGTATGTTCAACTTATCGACGTCAAAATGTCATATAGTTCATATAGGCGGATTTTAACATAGACCTCAATAAGATTTCACACCTTACCCTGTCTAACCGATGTTTTGAACTTTTCAATGACATTCTACTTTTCCCAAAAGGTATTTAAACGTACCTAAGTGTATTTGCCTATATGCCACCCATTATTGGATTATCTTTTTACATAATTTGATAGAAACAACACAAGTTCTGGAAGGATATGCTGAAAATTAACTAAGTAGAGAGTGAAAACAATGTAAAAAGTGATTAGCATCTATTTATTGGTAGCATGCTTTCGTTTTCTATTGGAAGACGAAGGGAGTTTTTCAAGAAGGGACTGAACTCCACACCGGAAGATTGATGAATGAAATTTGGTGTTAAAAACTCTGTTAGTAAAGATACCACGTTCACATTAACAAAAACGATCTGATTACGGCTAAGGCCGGATAACGCCTGAATGAAATTCATAGATTTGGATGAGTTATAATAGTGTCAATAAAAAGAAACCCATCCAAATTTGATTTGTTCTGTATGTGGCTTTGTGCATGGTTGGTTTTCTTGGGAACTTCTATAAGACTGCAGATTTCGTACAACTGTTTAGATCATCGACCAACCTCAACAATATATCCATTAGATAATGTTGTGTTTTCGACGGGGCATTTAATAAGTATAATAAGTATACAGTTTATTTAACAGGTGATACATTTGATGATTATAGATGAATAACGGTCATCCGTTCTATTAGCTTTTAAACTGTCTCTATTCAGAACTGTCTATTGTATGAAATGACGGATGGCTTCTTTTGTGTACCAGTTGATTGCTTGTATTTGTCAGTGTCACCCACCAAGAATGAGTCAGTGAAACAACCTACATTCGTGTTAATTGCAATTATGTGATAGTTTCAAAATTTTGTCTCTGAGAAAGACTTGTTTCTTATGATGTGCACATTTTCTACAGAGATCATGTGAACATAGAACATTTAGCAACTCAACTAATCGTTTTATGCTTCCGGAAGTATATATCAGAACTCTCCGACTTCATGGACACAGCCATTTTTATTCCATGACCTTTTAAATATACGTGTCTTTAAGCTATAGATTTTTCAGTACTTTCTATCTTTATGTGTCACTTTTCTATCACTACACCTCAGCCATATTGGACACAAGAGTGGACAGATTCAAAACCCTGGAATCTGTGGTAAACGAGCCATATTGTAGCTGTCCTTTTGTAGATGACATATTTATCTCCTGGCAACACCCCAGGTTAAATCTTGCTCACTTCCATCAATGTTTATGTCTTGAACATTCATCTTCAAAACACAGTGCCCTCTCATATTGGTATAAGAAGATACAAAGTTATATGGAGTAGAATCGAAGTCATATCTGTCTAAACATTTGTTCCTTTGTTCGCGGTTAGGAACAATGCAACCAGTGTCTTCCACCTGAGTTAGTGACAGCTTATTGATGTGAATGACAAAAGTTTCAAGTCGGTCCGGAGATAATTAGCCGTGAAGATTTTTTTGTACGGTTGAATAAACACAAGGCGAAAATATTTGATTGAAATATTTGGTTGTCTTTTACAAACCAAAGAACCGCGCCATAGACAGATTTTCACGGCATCCGTTGTAGCAGTTTTCAAATTTTCTTAATTATTTGATCCGCCTCAGGTCTCGGGTATGTTTTAACAATCTTTACTGAGGTAAAGTCATCCAGCTGACAGTAAGTTATTTACTTTTTTACCCAAACCTTTTCTTCAAGTATCACCAACTGAAACTTTCTTGCCAAGATTTAAATCGAGCTTGTGATTGTAAAACGGTTTGATCTCTGTGTGTTTGGTGTTGAAAGCGACATATAGCTTTAGTAGACAGCTTGACAAATATCTTGACCGGGTCGTTAAATAGCAAGTGTGTGGCATTAACGGATGATCTGTTTGTTACACCAACTCCATTATGTTTATAGTCTTTCCTCGGAAATAGTAACTGGCAGAAGTACATAAATCACAGCTAAAATGAAAAATACTATATCTTTGACGTTGTCAGTCTTAATTCAATCAACCAACACTGTGTTCAAAAAAGAAAGATAAATCCAAAAATTATTGAATCCTAATGACAACCTACTTAGGGGTACTCTGAGTAAAAGTCTGAAGATACTTTTATTTTTTAGGATATAATGGGATTTTTCTGGTCTGTTATAATGTTGCATGTTTTGTTTGATTATTAAACATTTTTGGAGGTGAATTGACTTAGAAAGGTTTGATAACAAATTTGACACATGCCATTGGAGGTTTTAGAAAAGTGTTAAATTACGCTACAGTTTATTGGCGAGTTATTAATTGTAATCGTTATAGTGTTGGACGCGTTGTGAGAAGCAATAACGGCCCTAAAATCGTGAAATCCTAAGAAAGTTATGGAATATAAATTTGTGCAGGTTTGTGTCATTGAGGTTATACGACAGACTTAGGGATTTTCTCACTTATAAACCGATGCATTGTCCACGCGGTTCTTTACTTAAATACCGTAGAACATGGAGATGACACCCGTAAAAGACATCTCTCGTAAACACACTCACTCATACATGTTTACCTGATGTCGAAAGTCGGGCTCGAACCCGTGAGCGGTACCTGACAGAATCTAACGAACATATTAAACGAGAAAGGCGTGGATGTGGAGTGAAACGTTGCATATATTTCGAAATACATGTATATGGGTATTTCAGCGTTAGGTATTTATAATGATTGGATGAAAGATCTGAAAAATATTCGTTTTGTTAACGTGTACCGGGTACGTTATTCTAACGTAGTTTGTTTTACTTTTAAACGTGTGGACACGAGTACTTGTTAACCTCTTTTTTGCACAAACAATAATCTGCCGTCTTTTTCAAAGAGGAAATAATAAGAGCTAGCTCTGGCCAAATCAATATGTACATCTGTATAACGTGTGTACTGATTGTGGATACAACACAACGGGAAATGTAAACGTGGCTAGAACAGTTAATTTAATAAAGAAACACCCAAAGATATTATTTGCTTAACTTGTAGTTAGTGATAGAAAAACAAAATAAAAGAAAATCCTAGTACTACAGAATATAATAAAATCCAATGAATGTAAAAACTCATGAATGTGAAATTGGGTCCATTGTAGATCTATCATGAAGGACATAACTGTAACAGATTATGTTAGAGTTGACATACTGGTTTATGATGGACATAAATATTGAATGTAACCTGGACGCGGACCCTTTCTTTATTTGATCGGGGTTTAACGTCGCAAATACATGGGAAATTCCCTTATATGTCGACTGTCCGACCATGGTGTACCTTGCTGAAATCTGTTGTAATTTTTAAATATTGTAAGTAAAATATTTGCAAAAATTTTGTTAGACCTATATTATGACTTACTAGGTTTCATCCCTTCATTTTATCATATGAAAGTATCAGGAACTCTTTCCTATGAACAGTTTTCTTACATACTCCCGATCAGAAAAGAAATACGGCCGAGGACAAGAAATACACCAAATAAAAATAATAATCCTACTACATCTCAAGCATATGCTTGAGAACGATGTCAAAATAGACATTGAAACGTTGCGTGGAGAAAAAATGAGAAGTTGCCATCCATAAAGTGTTTTGCCTTTTTAGTTATTCAACTTCTAAGATGTTAATATCAATGATGTTCCGTCTATTATCGAATCTTCACAACCAGACATAACAAAAAACATTTCTTTGGTGGTTTCATGGGTAGTATAATGTTCCCATCTATACATGTTTTTAACAAGGGCATGATTTGATTTATGGTTACAACATTCTCGTCTTTACATCGAGTAAAAAAAATAATAATGCTGGCTATCAAGCTATCAAGACGAGCGATTCGCCGTTGGCGACGTATTGCAAGAGATTTTCCGTCGGCCATAGATTTTGCCGCGCACGGAGCGATTATGAGTTGGTGATTCTTCTGAAGTCAGCTGACATTTATACCACGTGACTTACACTTGGCTGGATCTTTTTTAAAGTGACTTTCATTAAAAACTGCATAGAAATTTTGACCAACATAGGCACAGGCGATGGTGCTAGCCTATTATACGTGTGTCAATATTTAAAAAAATTAAATCATGTGACTCTAACTGGATTACAGATTGGGTGCAGAACATATGACTGCGGTTTTCTGTGACATGTTTGCCGCGCACGAGAAAATTAGTCGCAGACGAATTGCAAGATATCAAACATGTTTGATCCCTTTCGAAAATTCGCAGACATTTTCTAGTCGCGTTGTAAGCCTGTCGCACATGGAGCGATTTCCTTGCGGTTTATAGTCGTCGCTCGTGTTCGGCGGGCTTTAGCGCTAACGTTTTCAAATGATTATAATCACGAAATATCAATGTAACTTTGACGCGTCTTGCGGGAAGGCAGAAGCAGTTACCATGGTACAGAAAAAGACGCGATAAATATGTACCGCACGCAAACAGCCATACATGTGCAATCATAAATAAGCCAATGGCCGAAAGGTTATGTTAGAAAAATATGTTCTTCTTGTAGGATTTGGTCCATTGCCATCAATAGGTGAAACCACAGTTGAAACAACCAGGCAGATAGACACAACACAACAGGAAACAGCTACTGGAATTGTCACAGCACAAATTGGAGGTCTGGGCGCCATAAATAGCAATACTATGATTGTGACGTCCCATTTCAGTCTTTTCAGAGCAAATATCCCTCTGTTCGAAGTAAACACGTCTGCTGCGACAAGTTTGCGTCACTGTGCTGCACAATGCCTTCATATGAAGAATAATTGTGACGCTATTGCCTTTACAATTGAACTGAAAATTTGTCAATATTTGATGATATTGGCGCCGAGATCAAGTAAACCAGTTGACTGCTCGTCCCAGGTTTGCTACAAAAGAGTTTCCTTGAAGCTGAACCCGGTCATGGAGTGATGAAGATTTTCATATTTATTTTGGGTTGGTCTTTTCAAAGAAGAGTTCATATTCAAACTTTCGGATTTAACGATTTCGTTTAAGTCAAATTGTTTTAGTTTGTTCATCCCGTCTTATATAAAGCCTTGTTGCTGGAAATAAAACAGAGGCATTTTTATAATTGCCTACCGTTAACATTGTAGAAGAGTTAATATACAATAAATGTATAAAATGATACGTCGTATATCTTGTGACTGAAATTGTTTAAGTTTGGTCATCCTGTCTTACATATGGGTCTATTACTAGAAATAAAACAGAAGAATATTTAAAATTGCTTGCAGTTTAGATTGTAGGAGATTTTTATACAACAAAGTACAAATATCTCGTATATTATGGTATCATCTGATTTTATAGTGCAAAAAAACATAACTTACGTTCGATCTCTCTGATCAACGATAAGAAGTGAGTCCAAACGACTGGTAGTTTATAATTGTCTTTCGTTACATTCGCGGATATTTGAACATCCGTAGTGTTTCGGAAAGACGAAAGGAAAGGCTTTGGGTTAGGCCTTTGAACCATGAATGACTTTTTTTTTTCTGATTATCTTGTTTCAATTTATCCAGTGAAAGTGGTTATATCATAAATGTTTGGGTTTTTTGTGTGCATGTTTGTTTGTAGACTTGTTTGTCACTGTGGTAGATTGTGTTTGTTTGTTCGTGACGTGACTTGTAATTCCAGTTATAAAAATAGACACTCGACTGTGCACATACGTTGACGGTTCCTTCATTGGGAACCACTGTCTATAGCGAGCTGATATCCTCCTCAAAGCATCGCGATGTCAAGTGAATGTTAACCCAGGGTTCGCATTGAGCATTTGAACCGAACAGCTTCCCCCCGCTGTAGAAGATCCACGGACCAAGCGACACGCGAATTTTCCTCACTTATTTAAACTATACAATTAATACATCCAGCAACACACGAAGTTATACAGTTAACACAAGTAGAATATAAAGAGTTGTTGAATTTTGAAGAATGTGAGAAAAGGTTGCAATTAAAACATGTCATATAGGACATACCAGGTAAAAGACAAAAAGGAAATGGAAATTTTGAATTCAAACATGTACACAACATCAAATACAATGACAATGATAACATGTAGAAAGAAAGCTAGAAGGAATTATCCGTTTTTCTGACATAACTTTATTATAAATATCTGGCATTATACAAGGAATAAAAATGTACGACCTTAAAATGACTTCACAGAGAGGCATCTTTCCGTGAGACTACTAACAAGGATTGCTGGATAATTGCATCTCAAGCTTAAAGGTGTACCTTAACCAGCGTTAAGAAGGAGTTGCTGTTGCTGAACATATATATATTTTATGCATGTATATGTATCTGAAATGAACCTCTATAATACCCTTAAATGTGTGTCTGTTAGATAAATTTGAAGCAAAATCTACTTTTCTCTAACAAACAGATGCCTCCTTCAGTCGCCTCAAATCGTGCTAAAAAGAATGGTTATCTGTGATATTTGAACTACCATAGATAACAGGGAGTTACTAGCACCATGCAGGGCTGCCCTAGTAACTATACAAACCTGCTTTCTCTATATGTTATCTCTCTTTCTTTATGTTAACGGCCTCCCCAAATTTAACTCGGTCTTCAAGCATCTATTAATTCGAACTCTACATTGTTTAAAATATGTTAAATGATAAACTTTATTCTGTTTAAACATTTGATTTGTCATTTCAACGTGTATATAGCATAACATTTATGAGATGCACTGTCAAGCCTAATGTTTTAAGATAGCTTACAAAACGACCTAAGCCATTTGTTAACACTTGACAGTTAGGTGAAAAGCAGGTTATTGATTCGCCTGATGAAGCCACTTGCCAATGACCAAACAGACCACCAGGCAAACAATCAGATACCGATTTAATGCCTTTAATAAAAATTCTGCGCTTTAATAGTTAATGTTGTATTGGCAACAGTGGTGTGTCCATTGGCAGTACATTGTGCCCGTTTGATAAATAATCACATACTGTTATAAAAAAAACTAAGACCACACGAGCTCCTCTAATTCCAGTCATTCAATTTCTTCAGGATAATTTTATGCTTTATCATCATAAGTTCATTTCTCGTATATGTGTTTGATATGTGTATGATGTTTTGTGCCTGTGTGTGCTATTCAAAATTAACTATGAGTGTGTTTTGCAAACATGTTTTAAATTTGGTGTCGTTTCAGGAGTTGTCTCCCCTCATTCATACCAATCGTCAAGGAGTCCATACTGCCTGTGCTGGGTCGCAGGTTAGCATAAAACCCAAATGCCGTTAATCGTTATTTTGAACGTGAAGAAGAAAACTAAATAGCTTTATTCGAAGATCTTAATCTGTCTGCACTGTGATTGTATGTTTGTCAATAATAAGACGTGGTCAACCTCTGAGTCTTGTCCATCGGAATATGCCTACAACAAACTCAGTTAATATTTGTCTCACAAAGACGCCTATGGAGACCTGAATCGGATCAAACTTTACATTACAACTTTTTGTTACTCCCCACGTCTGATGATATAAGCTGGATTAAAATTTTGCGCAATGGGTGAAGTGAACTTGTGGATCTAATTGTTTGCCCGATAGCACAGAAGTAAAAAATATAAGGCCATTTTGATATTAAATAATTGCAGGAAAGCTCCATGCCACCGAATATTGCAGAGAGGAAAGATGTTGTTTTAAGAATGATTCTGCAACACCAACGATTTTTTTTTTGTATTGATCAAAATACATTGTCCAGGGAATTTACAATAAGAAGTACACCTAAAAGATAAATTAAAATCCAATCTGTTGTTTAATGTAATGTTAATCTGGCTACAGTTGTTTCCAAGGAGCCATCATAATGAAGAAATAAGATTCTCATTCGTCTCATATTTAACAACCTTTTCGTATATGCAATTATATAGGCACCTTCTAAACATTACATATATATATTACCCGACGTGACCTGGACATGAAATCCACTTGATTCGCTTTGGAGAAGTGATATGACACTATCATTATTGTCTTCCATGAATCTGTCTGTCATGGCAAAAATGCCTGTCGTCTGTCCACATCTCCTCAGTCTGTTAACAGATTGCAAACTAAGATTATTGATCACATGAAAAAAGTCAGTCACGTGTATGACTTGCATCGTAAACGTACGAATGTTATCTTAACATTCCAAATAAGCTATTTTTTTAGTGTTAAAGATGTAAACAGTTGCTTTATGTTTGCACCCTTTTGTTACATGTAAGAACAAAAAATACACGTTTGACAATTAAAATACACGTACATGTTTTGAAATGTTTGAAAATTTTCCTGCTTGTTTGAGTCAAAACTGACTGCAATATTGAAGTCTAAGCCGGTTGATGACATTTTTGTGAGATTTAAGTTATTTGTCACAGGATGCATGAATTTGAGTAAGACTGAAATAGCTCAGTCAATAGATCGTCTCAATTAACAAGCACTGTCTTATGAGCCAGCTTCAACACAGCTCCCTTTGGTGGCAATTTGGAGGTTACGCTGACAGTTTCCTCTTGATAAATCGACAAAAAATCCCGATGAGATTTACAGTTTATAATAAAACTTCTATTGAAGAAACCGATTGTGATCTAGAACTACGCTCCTTTGTGTATTTGTATAGAAGTACGACTATAAAAGCTCCATTTAGTAGCCACATTGACAAAATTTAATGACAGTATGATTTAGAAATTAAACCGAAACAGATTGTTTGGCTCTATTAAAAGCAATTGAAAAGTTTGTCTGGGAGCTCAAACTTTATATTATGACGTGTCGAAAAAATGCTGTGTGGCCTAGAAGTTTGTCTAAGAGCGTTGCCTCTATACAACTTGTCGGGGAAAACAACTCTATCGGTCGTTGTGTGACTTAACAGTCTGCCTGAGAAGGCTGCCTTAATAGCCAAGTCGAGAAAACTTGGTGTGACATAACCTTTGGAAAGAGATCCCTCTGTTTCTCCGGGAATACAAAATGGTTGTAGACAGCTTGTTGGCAGCAGACCCTTAAGCTGATATTACCAGCAAACACAGTCTAAATTAGCAGTGGTCAGAATTTTTCAAATGGTCAGAATTTTTCAAATAATTCTCGATTAAATATTTCAGATCAACCAGCTTTTAAGAAAACATAATAAACTGAGATATTACCATATGTAACTTTTATGACTTTTTTTCAAACGTGTGGCATAAATCGTTAAATTTAACATTGAGGTCATATGTTAAAGTCAATATTTGGGGATAACGAAGTTGCTTGATTGTATTTTTATATTTCTGTTTTGTTACACACATGCTTCTTGCACTCTTACATTTTATGACGACCTTGAACTTATCTCCATTGTGTAATTTCGAGTTTTTACAGAAGCTCTTAAGCCCTGGTTTGATGAAGTCATAAATTATCCTCGTTACACAATCTAGCCCCGTACGGGGCGGCCTCATTTAACTGGAGCTGAATATGTTTTTACTCGAGTTTTCCAATATAAATATTTGCTCCAACCGTATACCCCTTGTAAATAACGATTGCCTTACATATATGACTCAGAAATGAGATAGGGGATCTGTTCACACGCACACAGAGGTGTCAAACTGATGAGACCCGGGAGTTCTATTACCCAACATCCGTGCCCGAGAATAACGAGCAACAGTTTGATCTGAATACGTTCATGTTTACCTGGGACTACAATGACTAACCTTTGTCTGACATCACCTGAAAACAATCGACGAAAGATAAGTCTAGTAAAGGCTAGTCCAGTTTTACTGCCACAATTTTGCAGGTTGAACCGTGTCTGGTAATCGAACCCTCGACAATCAGAGCTAGGCACCGAATCACCAGCTGTAAATGCCGGCCACCTACACCATTCCATCACTCGGCCTTCTGTGTAGCTGTTTTGTTTACGGTAACACTCCTTTGCTATGTTGTGTTATGATGAAAATGCAACTTATCAACTTAGGTGTGACAGGGTATTAATTAAGGCGTACTGAGAATAAGTCGGTTATAAGTTAGTGTGTGTCCGTGTAGGTTGTATGGCATGGTAGGACTGGGTAGGTTTATGTTATAATGTGAATGAATACGTTATAAGGAACAGTGTATACGGCATGGGGTGACATGGTAGATGTTAGGTATGGCGTGACTGGGCAGATTGTAAGGTATGGTGTGCCTAAGTAAATATGGTGTGTTTTGGTACATTATAAAGTACGGTGTAACTGGGTTGAGTAATGAGTAAGAAGCAATTGGGTATACAAGTTATGGTGTGACAAGGTAGATTATAAGGTATGGTGTGGCTAGGTATAGACTGAAGATAAGTTATAATGCATGATGTTGTCACTCGTGGTGTGACAGGGTATGTTATAGCGAATGGTGTGACTGGGTAGGCTATAGCGTATGGTGTGACTAGGTAGGCTATAGCGTGTGGTGTGACTGGGTAGGGTATAGCGTATGATGTGACTGGGTAGGCTATAGCGTATGGTGTGACTGGGTAGGCTATAGCATGTGGTGGGACTGGGTAGGCTACAGCGTATGGTGTGATTGGGTAGGCTATAGGGTGTGGTGTGACTGGGTAAGCTATAGTGTATGGTGTGACTGGGTAGGCTATAGTGTATGGCGTGACTGTGTAGGATTATAGCGTGTGGGGTGACTGGGTAGGCTATAGCGTGTGGTGTGACTGGGTTAGCTATAGCGTATGGTGTGACTGGGTAAGCTATAGTGTATGGTGTGACTGGGTAGGCTATAGCGTGTGGTGTGACTGGGTAGGATTATAGCGTGTGGGGTGACTGGGTAGGCTATTGCGTGTGGTGTGACAGGGTAGGCTATAGCGTGTGGTGTGACAGGGTAGGCTATAGCGCATGGTGTGACTGGGTAGGTTATAACGTATGGTGTGACTGGGTAGGTTATAGCGTATGATGTGACTGGGTAAGCTATAGTGTATGGTTTGACTGGGTAAGCTATAGCGTGTGGTCTGACTGGGTAGATTATAGCGTATGGTGTGACTGGGTAGGTTATAGCGTATGGTGTGACTGGATAGGCTATAGCGTATGGTGTGATTGGGTAGGTTATAAGGTATGGTGTGGCTAGGTATGTACTGAAGATAAGTTATAATGCATGATGTTGTCACTCGTGGTGTGATAGGGTAGGTTATAGCGAATGGTGTGACTGGGTAGGCTATAGCGTATGGTGTGACTAAGTAGGCTATAGCGTGTGGTGTGACTGGGTAGGCTATAGTGTATGATATGCCTGGGTAGGCTATAGCGTGTGGTGTGACAGGGTAGGCTATAGCGCATGGTGTGACTGGGTAGGTTATAACGTATGGTGT
>JARFOD010080476.1:0-19690 GCA_031763545.1 Mopalia muscosa
ACCAGACCGCATTTTTGTTACATTCTTTAGAGTTCCTGCTGTAGCTAGAAGTGTTTTATTCAACGCAAAAGGTGAGATGTTTGTTACAGACTTATCTTTATTTTCACTGTTTATAACTATAAATTTAGACCAATTTTCTTTCACGTTTCCATTTAAATTAACATTAATTACTTTTCTTTTTTTACTGTAGTTTATAGGGTTGGGAGGGGATGCCATCATGCAGCGTATAATGTTTCACCACCCATGTCCCCCACCCTCCGCGGAGTGCCAACAAGGGCGAGACCCCCCCTGTGGTGACCAGCAGGGGCAGGTAACGAGGGTTCCATGAGTGGTATGCTTAAATAGGAAACTAAATTAAAATTCTGCTCCACTGAGGGGGGAATCGTTCCCCAGTAGAACTAAAAAATAAATTATGTTGTTTCCTACTTAATTGACCGTGAGCCACCGCCTTCTGCAATGATCTTAAAATTAAGCTCTCCCATTCAGGATTAATCACGATATTACATTATTATTCTTGAGACTGGATGTAGCACTGGTAGATTTAATTACAATTACCTGTACAAGTACAATGATCAAAACCATTTCCCCCCCAAGCACGAACAGAAATATTCTAGGCCATCTGGTAATCAGCATTTCCTGTAAACCACTAATTAGCCTAGCATCTTGAACCAGCAAAATCTCATTAATTTAGTACTCATTTTAACTGTAATGAAAGGTTGAAAGTCTCAAAAACACACAATCATTTCAAACAATATTTTTTATTTAACATGAGCCTCCAGGCCATAAATGATAACAATTTAATTGAAAACAATTGACAACAAACAATCTTTTGAGAATAATATTTGACTAGCTTTGTTAATGAGATTCATAGACACAAAAATAATTTGAAAACATGTCATCGCATATCAGATACAAAAATAGTTTTAAAAACATGTTATAGCATACTTGATCCAAAATAAATTTAAAAAACATGTCATCATATATTAAATTACAGAAATTTAATATTTCACATTGATGAACTACATGTAGGACACATTTACTGATAGTAATTTTGTTGGTTAAAAAATCTTTCACTTAAATTCTATCAAAAAACCAAACAAAATAAATAAATTTAATAATAGCTTCTATCCATTGGTTAGGATATCTTATAACAGGGAGCATATTGCAGCACATTGACATATTTTTTTGGTAAAGGATTTTTTATTAGGTCATTAAAGCAGCCAGTGAGTTCATATCAAACTGTGACTTCAGTTCTCTTAAAGAGACCTGACAGTGAATAAAAACAGGTCATGTAGGTGAAGAAGCAGGGAACCCCTAGAAAAATAATACAGTGGAAATCTGTTAATACTAGTAGCTATATTTTGATTCCAAACAAAAGCTTTTTTATATATATAAATATATATACTAGTACCGGACAACTTTAAAAGTCATTTCTGTATGCCTGAATTTATATCCAGAGTGTAAGACCACATTCCAAACTAGCCACCCAGACCTGCCTATCCTACAAGAAATTTATGTGTAAAAAAATTTTTGTAGGAGTATTTTCTTACCATTTTGATAACTATAAAACAATGACTGCTAATGTAAAAGGCTTTGAATAGAAAAGGGATTGCCTTTACATAGCAACTTCCAAAATCTGACATTAAAAGATTGGCTGTCTATGTTTTGAATGAATAGCATGTGCGCAAGATAAATCCATAAATGTACATGTATTGAGTACAGTGAAAGATTGAAGAGTAATCTGGGATAAACCCATTAATCTTTACACACACTGACAAACTTAGTTAAAAGCCTACATGAAATTTTGTAATTTGAATTGTGCATTAATGTGTTGTCACAATCATACATTTTGAATTTTAAACTTCAAATAAAAAGGAAAGTAATTGTGTTAATTTTTAACCCATAATGAACAATTTTATTTCTCATTTTACATCTTTCCTGTTTTACTTTTAGCCACTGATCCCTTTGTTCCTTTTTGATTTGGGGCTTTAGAGGATGGGTTTTGCACTGGATTTGAGTTAGGTGTTTTAGGTGCTTTTAAATTGGAGGGTTTGGAAGGTTGTAGCTTGGTTCCTTGGGCCACTATACTGGATTCACCTCTGGAAGGACTATCTGTAATATTCCTCTTACCCACTGACAGATGACCAGCAGGGGGCAGAGCTCTAGCTTGTTTCCTCTCAGATTTTAACTGAATAAAAAATTAGAACAAATTTAATGCAACATCATGCTTTTGCAATGAAATGTACATTGTATATTGCCCCATATATTTTAACACTTTTCTCTAATATAGGATTAAGTACAGACATTTTTTACAGAACATCATTTATTTGATTACTCAAGTACTTAACATTTTAATTAAATTTAAAGATAAATCTGATCTTTAATTTGAAATCATGCTTATCTATGCATCTTTAATTAGGAATAAGATGTTTATGAATTTATTATTCAAAACCTACTTGACAATCTTGTATAAATCACTTCTAAATGAAAATTATTCATTAAATTTGAGTAGAATGAAAGTTTGGTGTAACAGTTACACAAGGCTGCTTTCTTAGACCGAGCTATTTAAATCTATCATCAGTTAATTCTAAAATTTGTTGTCATTTTGACGAAAACCAACTTACTCTTTCCTGATAACGCCTCTCAAAATAGTCCATGTCTGATTCCCCAGGTTTTCTTAAAGCTGCCATTCTCTCTAATAAATTACCATCCAATATGTCAGGGCCTTTAGAAGTTTCTCCTGAAAGAAAACAGGCCATTTGTTAAATATCCCTTTCATAAATTGCTGATCATTGTGATGAGTTGATTTCTGATTGGTTGGGTTGTGTTGATTGAACAGTTCTGATTGGTTGGGATCTTTTATTAAATGGTTCTGGTTGGCTGATTCTAATTGGTTATGGGTAGCTGATTCTGATTAGCTGGGTGATTGTGATTGGTTGCTGATAAGCTAGTTGGCAAGATATGGTTCCCATTTAAGGGCTGATTTTAGTTATGAACAGAGGATAGTTTGATTTATTTATTAAATTCTTTGTCTATACAGTGTCTATTAAAATGTTTAAAATCTGATTCGCTGCTTTATAGTTAGTGTTTATGATTAACATGTAAGTTTAAAATAGTCATCACCATTAGTTTTAAATTTCAAAACTTTTACACATATGAGAAATGAATGTTAAAAAAAATAATATCTGTTAATTGTGTATAAGTTACTGATTGACCTACCCGGAAAGCAGGCAATGACTAAGGGTGTATTTCAAAGTTTCTCTATGACAAAAACAGGATAAATTGTAGAAAAAGATGATAAATTGTAGAAAAAGAGGATAAAAAAGAGAGTTTTAAAATTTCTTTATTGGCTTTAATTCATGTGCATCCATTAGCCCATTCAAGTCTGCTACTGCCATTTTATTTGTCAATGTATCCAGCAGTTTAAAACATAGAATTTTACCTTGGACAGCCCTCTGTTTCAGTCTCTCTGCTTTGATTGATTCCACATTACCTCTGAGGAAAGGATTATCCGACGATGTGATTGGCTGATTCAGGAACTCTATGGGAGGAGCACCTGTCAATCAAAATTGAGGATATTGAACAAGGATATGTTGATATAAGTACAAACATAAGGCTTTGTGTTTCAATCTTTATAATTTCCACACAACTGAATGATTAATCATACGTTGATATATTTGTTAAAATTATGCTTTGGCATTGTGTTTCAGTGACATTTTCTTTCAGTGAATTCCATACAACTGTGTAGCATCCATCTTTTCATATGCTTTGTTAATTATTACTATCATTTAAATAAAGTGTAATGTACTCCCTAATCAAGGCAAGTTCACCTACCATAAAGTTAAATAAAATCATTGGTGATTTGTTTAATTATTTGTCATATATTCAAAAGAGTATAGTGTATCTTTTGAACAAAGTAAACCATGGCTGTAGATTACTACCAAACCACCACCTAGTTAATAAGATTTCAGTTACCTGCCCCACTAGGGTCTAGTCTCAAATATCCGTCCATGAGTGAGGAGAAGCCTGTGAGACCACCCATGGCCTGGTATGGGACATCCTGCCCCACTGGGTGTCCCCGTGCCAATCTCTCCTCCCTGGTCTCTACCATCATGCTGTGCTGATGATAAGCCTCTCCACAGCCACACGTGTAAGAACTTGTGAACCCTTCACATTTACAGCTACCTACAAATATACAAGACACGAAAAATGGGAAAATATTTTGATCTTTTTTAAAACTAAGCTGGGAATTTGATAAGTAAGCATCATTGTTATTTAACATAGAAAGGCCAATCAGTTTTGATCTGTTCTCACCAATCATTGTCCCTTTTTGCCATCACTTAGTTATTTTGTACTCTGTTCCAAAAAAAACAAAGGACAGTGATGCTGTAAAACAATTACTGTTGTTAATAAACTAAAAATAGAACTCTTTGGATAAACAAAAGTTATCATTAATATTATCATTATTTACTAAACATGGACAGATATAATCATATTAATAGTAATTGGCTATAATACAGTTATATGTCTACCATCTTTGCACAGATATGGTTCAGCCTCTCTGTGATCACTGGAGAAATGTTTACAGCGACACCTGATGGGCTGGCTGCCATTCAGGGGGAGATAATGATAGGACACACAGCGACATTTCTTCACACGACATGGTAAAAGAATTGGCCTCTCTGTAGGAATCTCCTCAAAATCTGTTTTATGTTCACGAAATCTTAATAGATACAAATAGTAAGCTGATGAATGTGACTTTCAGACTATCAATGTACCGTACCAAATGTGTAACATTCCTGTGGGCAAAATCGCCATCTTGAAGTTTAATATGTATACTATGATGTATGTAGGAGAAGGGTTGTAAAACCCATTCCTGAATAAAAATAAACTGAAGCTGACTGAACAACCCTTTGACATTTAAGGCTAAATGTAACTGCGGATTCAGCAATGAAACTGTCCGTTATATACGAAACAACAACACTGGATTTCGGATGGCATTTCCGAATCTGGATGCAATTCGGAAATATCGTTCACTTTCTTATTTTTGGTACGGTACAGACTCACCCTATGACATAAATGATTTGATAGCAGCTATTATTTGTATCTTTCTTATCTATAAATCTTTTTCTTTTAATACCTTACTATTTCATTCCATCTTTGTCACTGTTGCTCAACAATTTTGCCCGACATTGTCTTTGTCACAGGTTCCCAAAACAACTGTAATCCCCTTACTGGTAGTATGTTCGGTGCTATTGTATAGCTGCACTACTCAAATGACACCAATGTGTGTATTATGTTATCACTTGTGGAGAACAATATGAACAATACTCACTGCGATCATAGAAAATAGAGCTTAAATAAAAAAACGTTTTCAAATTTAGCTGAAGATCATACGTCGATAGCCTGGCACGGCATGCGACAATTATATTGACCTTGTTCACTAGAGAAACTCTGTCTAGACTACAACTTAAAAACAGGCCGAACAAGTAAAGTTTGTGGGCATTTCTGACGAGATGTCTTAGGCAGATGCTGTGAGTTATTTGGTTTCCAGACAGACAGTTGTGGCTGACAGCACTATGCCGAGCTATCTGTTCAGTGTGGTTTTCCGGAATTGAGCATACTTAGCACCGCAACGTGCTGTGTGATATCGGCCGGTAGTAGCTCTGAAAGCTTGTGAAACACAGATTATGGGGTTTGGTAAGCTTTCGTTGCTCTGAAGAAGGCCAAGGGGAATTTGATTACAACGACGATGTTAAGTGCTGTAATTGTGGCGAGGCCCACATTGCCCCCTCCAAAGACTGTATAGTTATTTTAGAATTCCAGGTAATTAAATCAGAACAAAACGTTAGTTATGTCGAGGCACGCCGCTTTGCCTCTGCCTCTGATGTTTAAGGGTCATCCAAACCACATTGCCACAAAGAAAGCTTCTGTGTCTGTTGCAACACACACCTGCCTTACGTGGCCAACTGGTGATGAACACCCTTCAGTTACAAATACCAAAAAAAAAATATGATAAAACATCTACTTCAACGCAAACCAATACAAATAAACAACCACAACTAAAAAACAGCCACAGACAAACAAACAAAAAACAATATAACAGACACACGAACTAAAAAGCCATCTTGTCTGCAGGTTCGCCTTTCTAAGGCCACATGTTTGCTGCTCAAATAAAAATATTTGAACAGCCAATTTATGTTATTAATGTAGAGAGGGTTGGTTCCCTCTCTCCGAAGCCATCAACAAGGCCTGGTGTCGGAGACGGTTGCTCTCGAGAAGGTCTGATGATGACTACTTGCGAAGGTTCAACTACATACATCTGCACCACAAAAGTTAACAAAGGTATTTTTTCTTAATAATTATAAATAGTTTTAAACAGAATCTTTTCCATTTTTAGATTCACATTTATTTAAGATAGTGACATATTTACAATTTCAACACTTATGCATGTCGTATTCATTTATATTGTTGATGTTACTGCCTAGGTTGCTTCAGATAGGAATTATCTTTTAATTTTTTAAAACATATACAAATAGATAAATTGACAATATGTTCACGCCACAGGGTATCTGAAATATCGCTGAATGTGGCGTAGAATACTAATCAATCAAAAATATATGTAATTACGGGATTAATTATCCTACACCAAAACATATGTAGTCTAATACAAGGTTTTACTGTTTATGAGTAACATGATTATGAACCAAGACATTGTCTGTTTACAGGAAAGACTTGTGAAGCCCCATTTACACCGTGTTATACTGGAGTCAAGTCTGTAACGAAATGACAGAGAAGGTAACAAAGGCGGTCTGACTTTATCAGGTGTACCAGGTAATCATAATGCTCGTCACATGCGATAGTGGATGGACACTTTAATAATATAAAAACGTAAAAGCTGAAGCACACAAAAGTTATTAAAACTGCCTGAACGGAAAGCTGTAGAGATCCGGTCTATCATAAGGGGGTCTCATGTAAACAAAGATGTGGAAAGGAGTTCAACTAGTGTCCTATAATAATAGGTCACCTTGGACCGGTTCCACAAAGCATTTTATGACTTAAGCCAAAATACTAAATTTGATATTTTTGCCACTTATCTTAACTTAGTTTGAAATTAATACCTGTAATTGTGACTTAATTACGTTATAATACTAATGCTAAAATATCAAATGTTGAAATTCAAAACTGAGAAATATGAGAGCCTTTAAACATTTTGACTTAAGTATAAAACTGCTTTGTGGAATCGCTTCCTGCTGTACTCACGTTGGAGGTTAATACCACTACACTTATCTCCTCTGAGAAAACATGTAAGGCTCCGGTGAATTGATTTTGTACATGTTAGTAGCGATGATAATTACCACACCGTCTTTGTCGATCATAAGAAATAAGATGACTAAAATAATGCTGACAGTTTTAATAACATTGCATTTGACGATATGGTTATTAATGAAAGACTTTTCAATTGTTGAATTTAATCAGTTTTAATCACATACGCAGACTCCATAAGGTCTCCAAATTTCTGCAAATTTACACGACAGTCCATATGTAGGTAGAATTCAGGTGGTATTTTGCGTCCCGAATTCAAATACTAATCATCTCAATATATTTTTTACGAAATGGCTGACCACCATGCTAAGCTGTCCTTAGTGAAAACAACTCTAACTCTGGGGCTTAGCGTATCGGAGGCATTTTCTCTTCAGGAATGACACGTACACTTTGATGTTACTGATAAGGGAAGCAGGAAAGCCGAAGTTTTAATGCATCGTATTATTTCTGGACAACTTTCCCTTGAACACTTACCTGTAACGTTTTAATATACAGGTATGAATGGCAACTGAACTATATTTGGCTCCAGACACAATTAAACACTGCCTTTATTCGTGTACTAGATACACCAATGTCCGCCATTACATGGTTACTGAGCTTAAGAAAGTCGGTATATCTGAGCCCACTTTAGAGTCAATTTGTAACCCAGACACCAACATTAATCAAGGGCTAGAAATTGGGGCAAAATATATTACGCAAACCTGACGTTACTATAAGCAACAGCTTACACCAATGCATTTTTATTATATTTTTATGGTTGTGATATATGTTTGTGACTAAATTGATACAAAATGCAGACCTGGTGAAAATAGCTTGGTATGGCTGCATCTAACATTGAATAAATTATTATTTGTTTACTGCAACCCTCCTGGTATAATGGTTTGTTTAATGGGCAGTTTTAGGTTGTTTAACCTATTTCCTCCCTGTCAAAACCATCAAACATCAATTTCCTATCTGTTAATTCTTTATGCCAAATATCTCACTGTCTTTGATCACATGTGTCACAAAATCTCCGAAAAATACCCAGAGACCATTTTTTTTACTGCTGAATCAGCTGCAATGCTACATTCTTTTAGCTGGTTAAGTGATTTAAATAGGGTTTTTGTTTACGATTTTTCTCCATCTGGCTTCTTTATTCGCAGTTGCACTCTACTTTCACATCTCTTGCAAATAAAAAACACACGTCAGTTCAATTTCGAATCAATTGACCCGTTTTATCCACCATTGTTTGGTTTTACGCATGTCTTTAATACATTTGCTAAGGGGTTATATTACAAGAATTTGATACTTTCTGCAAGACATATTATACTCTAAATATAATTTTATATTTTATTAATTTAACATTTAAATTGCAAATTCTATTGATCCAATTTTCAAAGTCTGTATAGGGTAAACGGCAATCGGGTTTGTCTGTAGTCATTTTATTCTGCTCAAACATCAATCGTGCTTGTTTATGACAGGGTGGGTGGTTCACTTGGCCGCAATGATATCTTGAAAAGGCGAGGTTGTATTGTTTCATCTATTTTCAGGACAATTTTCGGTAAATTATTATCTTCACAGAATGAAAAAAAAAACTGATTTGACTGCTGTCAAGTTCTTGGCACAATTAAACACTTCCTTTTGCTTCTTAATGTGCTCTGGCCATAATATGTGTCATGCTGAATTTGTCGATGGCTTATTGTGTGTTGACGTAAACAGTAAGACTGAAAATGTTCAATATATATTAAACGATCATTACCTATAACAGATTGCTTCCGTCAAACTCCATCCATGAAAACACTTATCCACCAGCTCTGAATATAATCACAAATACGGCCAGATAACATAAAGCTATGTCGCGAATAGCCCCGTGAGGCTGCATGCGCCAACCAAATCAAACAATCAAACAAACAAACATATTCAAGCACACGCATAGACGTGTTTATAATATACTCAAGGAGAAATCAGTTATAGACAAATACACGTTAATAATAACCAACCTGCATAATATAGTACAGAAAACTTATTGAAATAAGCCATACGACCATGAGCCTTTTACAATATAACATAACCTATTTGTGACGGATACGGTATGTGCGGAATAAGAGTCCTTAAAAGGTCCATTCTGACTTCGGTTTCAAGACCCTGAACTTTGATCGTGTTTGTCCAGATTAACACAAACTATAAAATGAAACTGTTTTGCTCGGTTGAAAAATGTATGTACCTCTATTGCTAGGGCAGCAATATTATACATAGAATAAGCTGAGAGGGATAACAAAAAGCTGTTCTATTGAGGCGCTCTGTGCTTTTATTGTATGAGTCTTCTGACTATATGCTTAGCTTATTCCAAATATGATTTTGCTGTATTAGCACTGGAAGAATAAAAATTTTCCAACAAAGCAACTGTGCGTTTTATGGCTTATGTAAGTGTGGCTATATACGGTTTGATTATGGATAGGATATTGGTAGGTGTATATTTATTCACTCCATGCCACCTTAACTGGTGGGTAGCATTGCATGTATTTTTAAAACCCATCAAGGTCACTCGCTATTTCATTGATTCGGCACTGAATGCCAGTCAAAAACAATTAAGTTTTACCTGAAACAAATAAACTCAAATTCAATAGCAATCTGAAATATCCAGCGTTTTGTTAAAATCAAGAAGCATCAGCATCAGGACAGTTCTGACTGTACAGGCAGGCGTATGGTGCATTGTGTTCAGCTATACGCATAAGTATAGGTTATAATTAATTTTCTTTTAATGTCCACAGTTTTATCTCGAACTAACATACTGTAAGTTAACTATGTGATTCATTTTCTCATATTATTCTATCGTGTGGAATCCATTTGTTACCTTATCGCTAAAACAATGCGCGAGGGTTGACGCGACTGTTCGGCATTGCCGTGTGGTCAATTTTTGTTCTACTGTACTATGATCTGAAACCGTATTCTCCAGATGACATCCCTTTAAAAAATATCTAGTTTACCTGTCAAAATGGTCTGCAATTTTAAGACTTGAGTTCGAAGCTTGCTTAGTGTCAACTTATCAACAAGTAAAGTGTTGGCACAAACAGGCCTTGATGGTTTGACATCTGTCAGCCAGACTTGGCGCACTTTGCATGTCAAAATAGCGATATAAAACAAATGGTAGTAAAGAAAATATGAAGAAAGCCAACTATAAAAATGATTGAGCTTATGAATATAACTGAAGGCTTATATAATAAATTCATAATACATTATAAATTATATTGATTAATTATTTTTAACAGACAATTACAACAGCTAGAGAACATGGGGAGGCCTTCAGACCACTGCATGTTGCAGACTCGGTTGAGGTGAACATAGTGGGTGTTGGAAATATTTTTTTCAGGTTGTATCTTGGCATTGGCGTCCACTGTCCAATTCGAGCTCAGAACGATTTTGGGCTATTTAAGTCGTGCAATTAGGATAGCAGAAAAGTTTTCACTGCTTAATGTTGAACTGTCATCCATAGCTTCAAGTCTCTAGTGGTCTCAGATGACGTCATAATCAAGAACGATAATCATGTAGGGTTTGTGGAAATTAAAAAAGTAGGTAAAATTAATAAAATGTTTAAAATACTTTTCTGAATTATTTCTTAAGGCAAAATAATTATTATTGATATTTATTAACTCGTTTATCATTGAAAGATGCCATAAAATTTTTAAAAATGGAATTCATTATGTTACATGTCGGCTTTAAGGTTATCCCCATCACACGACGTTGTACCCATTCAATGGATGAAGTAAACCACCCTTTGCTACACTCAACAAACAATGACAAGATACAAAACAATCACAGAACATATCCGACGCCACAAACATATTGGCCTCGTGTTGTCTTTGATCTCTAAGACCACAAAGGCAACATGAAGTTCTCTCCAAACGCACGCGCTTAGGAAACAATCTATATTGACCCTATTAGCCAAACAAAGGTTGACTACCAGAAAGGAGGACTAAAAGTCAGTACATTTTTCAGTTAGTATGATGACAGTAGAACAAAAAAAATGTGATGGACACATGGAAAGAGTAGCTTAACATGTTTTTGGCGGCCATTTTGAAAAATGGCTGCCACTTGTAGACATATTTCGGGAAATTGATTAACTTTTCAACGATTTTCTCCGGCATATACAGTCCTTAACAGGATATGTTAAGCATGCTATTTCACACATGTCAGAACAATTTGAGTAAAAGAAGGCACTGATTCTGTCACTTCCATTGCCAGCATGAAGCATATGTGATAAAGCATGATCTGAGAGTTTACTGAATGTTCGATTCTCACTGTTCAAGTTATGCAGGAGTTCCATGACATATACGTGTAACACAAGAGTGAGATACTTCTTGGCCGTTATCACTTTGCTTTTAAGGTGCCTCGAAAATACAGTCTTCTTTGCTTATTTATTGTACCATTGCCCATTACTCATTCCCAGGTCCTACATGACAAAACAGTACGTCAAACATTTCCAGTTTTCTACTTAGAGCAACCAGAACCATGTTCCCAACCAACATTGGGACAGCTTTCAGGACAATTTCTTTAGTTGTTCCTTCGATTGGCTTGCTCGTCATTGTACTGAAGGTCTTCAACTATATTGTTTTAACTGGGTAGTGGATGTAATCTCCATTTTGAAGTCGTTGCTGTACGACTCCTTTGTAAGCATGAAATTCATTCTCATGGGCTGATAACATGCCTGTGGATTCCTCAGTAGACGCAATCAGATGGATCCTTTTCAAACGGGTGTGTCCAATATTTTCGCAAAATATCTACCGTCGTAATTGTACTCGAAACATATTTTATCAACCATCTTTTATTTGTAGGTCGTCCCAACAGCTGCAAGTCGACCGCTTTCATACTTTAAACGTCCACAAGCTTTAATAAAAACTTATTTTCAGTTGACGAAACATGTCTTAAAACATGATTTAAACAATTGAAATGTTGTTTTTGTTTCCTATATTTAATTTAGGGATAACAATCGATTTAAAATCATGATAAATCTAACGCACTCGATTGGTCAGAAACTTGATGACGTATGCGTATGGGGAAGAAGTCAGGACTCTTCACGGGAAAATCTTAATTGGCATGACATTTATTAGCTGAGGACTGGAAGGCCATTTTTGTTTTTCAATCGCCATATAGTCTCGTACTGTCGTTGAATCAGCTCATTCCATTGATCAGTGGATTCAACCCCAGATGGGACAAGATTATGAGTTCTTATAACGCAATAGAGGTTTGTAGTGTGCCATGGTTTATACACACCTGTCTTAACCTTGGCTCGCGAATATGGTTTAAGAAGACGGACAGCTCGGTTGCATGGTTTGCCCACAATTGGTCCTTCGGCAATCACTTCAGACTCTACGCCCACGTATCGTAGTCCTGCGTTCCCAAATATCTTAACAATTGGGACATCAAGTTCCAAACAGAATGAAAGTTCATCAACCGGAGTGGTTTGGATAATTCTGTGCTATTGTTGCAGCATAGAATCAACACCAGGCAACTAGAATGTCTGTGCTTTGGAGTCAGCACCCTTCCATTTCTGACCGCACATGCAGACAAACCGACACAAGCTATAGACTTTTGTCGGCCAGGAAGTAAAGCGGCACCAAAGGAGCAGATCGATGGTACAATATATTGAATGTTCAGTTCATGAGGACTGGAAGGCCATGTTTGTTTTTAACAGATCATGATGTCTTATTTTATTTGGTTTTAGGGGGAGATGGTCACTCGTTCCATCACATAAGGATTTAGTTATTCCTCATCATATACATCAACTCTTTATACAAGCCCTGCGAATGACCCAATTTGCTTATAATGACTGGCACCGCAGTGGCATCTTTACTTGTAAACTTATCGTTATGATCGTTATGATTTTCCAGCATTAGCTAACTGTTAGTGCTGTGCCTGACTGAAGTCCACCAATGTTGGGCCTGCATCACGCTTCTGCGCACACCAATGCTGGCGGGAAATTGGCGATCATAGTCAGGCCGATGGTTCGTACTGCAATACGCCAATGCTGGGCCATTTCCCTAGTGGACCAGTTTTCCCCTAAATTGTACTGGCCTGCTTGAAATAACATACTTAACATATCGTGTTAGGGGTGTATCTCAGATCAATGGACGAAGATTTACAGTCAAACCTCCGAAATGAGCCTAAAAGCGGTGGTAATTTTCCAAAATGGCCGCCAAAACCATGTTCAGCTACTCTTTCCAGATGTCCATCACATTTTTTAATTTGCTACAAACATCTTTCCAACTGAAAAATACAATGAGTTTTAGTCCCCCTTTCTGGTAGTCCACTCCAAAATGTTGAAACCTGGCTCATGGACTAATTAAAGTTGAATGCGCTTTGGACACAATGCGCTACTTGGACCTCTCTAAAAGCAGGTATAAGCGGGGATAAATTGTTCGCACAGATTTAAGTTATGACTCTCAACAACAATATGGCTCATGTTCCAGGGATTTAAATTATTAGTTCGCCTGTACGACTGGCGGCGGCGTCAACCATGTTTGTTTTTTTATTTGTCTGATTGGTGTTTAACGACAGATTGTTAACTTCACACTGTACACAGCCTTGTTACGGTGGAAACTTCGTAAAAACCACCCCCGCGATTGCCGGAGCTACAACATGTTACTCACTCATATACCTGATGGTCGAAAGGCAGACTCGAACCCGTGAACGGTAAATCGAAGCATGTTCAGTTCAGGAACGCACTCGCTACCCCAGAGCTACTGCCACGGGCCGCGTCATCCATGTAAAAGGTTCTGTAATTAAATGTACTGTGGAATGTTCCTTAATAATAATAATTACGGTAACGAGCTTTTCAATTAAATTTTCGCTAAATACTATCTCCAAATTGAATAGCTTGTTTGTCCTAAAATTTTATGTAAATATCACATTACATAAGAGGGGAGGGATATTAAATATTCAGCTCATTATATGCATATTAATTACTTAAACGAGCTTTTCCATTTAATTTGCATTAAACACCATAACTTCAAATAGAATAGCCCAATTTTCCTGAAATTGTGGACAAATGTCACACAACATGGGGGGGTTTGTTTGTTTGTTTGATTGGTGTTTAACGTCGTACTCAAGGGTATTTCGCTTATATGAAGACAGACACAAATACAGAACACCACAAACAAATCTGCTTCCCGTTACCCTTTAGCTCTGCGAACACCAGGCGACACAAAGCAACCTCTTTTCTCGCCTCTTACGATCTAACGAGGAAGCCGAGGGAGTATTCTGCAGGGCCATGGCCCACCCACTCCCTCACAGGGCCACAACATAAGGGGAGAGCGACATTATCAGTTCAGCTAATTACGTGCATATTAATTACTCTTACGAGCTTTATTCATAAATATTAAATCATTTTGCATTTTTACTTTTATGGCATTGGCAGAATAGGCAATCTCTTTGGCAGTCTTACAGCCAATTTTTGTTTTGTTTTTCGTGTTTTAAATCTATAAACATCTTGGACGTTTTGGACATCTAAAATGGCTATTTTCTAGGCCCAATCTTTGCAGAGTAAGTCGCGTAGCTCACAATGCGCCTACATGTTTTTAGAAAATATACGTCAAAAACCCGATATCTTAACCTACTAAATGCAAAGTATTTCACAAAGTTCTTAGTTTTGCGATGTTTTTATCTAGATAAAGTAAACCTTGCTGACATTTCAAGAACGTCATTCGAGTATATTCAGTGAGAATTCTCACTTTCGTCTGATATTGGCTATAGATAATTATAATTAGCCTTTACGTGAGACCGTTTGTAATGCCATTAGTGACACGAAGACAGAAGATTGTCACAGACGTCAGCACGTTTGACTTTATAGAACCCATAAGTTAACACAGTTTCTACAGAAATATTCACACATTACAGCAATTTTGTCAGCAGCCGATAGTGTTTCCATCCTTATATTGACGAATGTGCATATCAGTAGGGAAATGAGTTTGACCATAAAAGCGGAGATTATAACATTATAGTCAATGGAAACCCACGTGAAAGACCTATTTTTCAGATAGATTATTTAATTTTCAGTAATTTGTTCACATTATTGATGTATAAATTCAAAAATGCAGAAAACAAATTGATTGTTGACTTAACATATATCGACCGTTTGCAATGATCCATCGGCGAAACATAGATGTGACGCCCCCGAAATTAAAGCCCCCTGACCTTCTATATTTGTCGACAGCAGCCTGAGAAATATAAAGGTGACGGGACGAATAGAGGACAATACGACAAACGTCATTTCTAAAATTCTAATGCTCCAATTCTCGGCCATTTAGACTTTTCTGCTAGTAAAATATATATGTATCATTACACGTAGATCACATGACAGTCCTCTTACATGCGGATGACAGCAGACCGGGGTGTATATTCTCTACTGCCAGGCCTGATAATAAAATTGTGATTCAAACTTGTGTTTGAAAGTAAACTTACGATTTTCGTTATGGTGTTGACAGATGTATGAAGTCATTAAAATTCGACAACATGCATTACTTGCTGTCGGTACATCTTTTACCAACGTAAAAAATTACAGTATCTATGGAAATGGAAAAAAACTTTGAGAAAAATATCAGAAAAAACCGTAATAGCAATATACAATACTAAAATCGATGGTGAGTATGGTGACAGCATGGTATCATCAAAGTAGCCTGTAGTTTTATCTAGTCCTGCTCAGAGGCATTTTCCTATGCTCACTCTCACCTGACCATTTCTATACGCCCATGTTCATGGACACCAGACAGAAACAAAATTTGAACTCATCTGCTGATTCTAGTATGGTTACAGCTATATAAAGTATTGACATGTCTTGCTTTCAACTTAGAACCTGAAGTTATTTGGTATGGGATCGTTTTAAAACGTCTTTATTTCAATAATCATAACCCACAAACATAAATAGAACAAAAAGGATAGCCTTGTTGGTTCTATTGAAAGGCCACTTGGCGTGAATGATGCGCAAAAAATATTTTTAGAATTCAGCACCACCAACAGTTATTTGTTTCTAACATAGCAAGGCCGTCTTTAATTAGATCTGGAGATTATGGATTTGTTTTTTATGACATGCGCACTACATATAGCTATATGCAATATTAAGCTAGGACAAACGGCGGAAAATCTAAAAGACAAATAAAACATGCCAAGAAGCTGCGAGAGACATCAATCAAAATCTGGCACCTACACCAAGTGATGATAGTGTCCGCTCTCGTTAAAACCTATAATCGTTATAGTACTGAATAATACATTGCGCTTTAGAGACAAAACGAGCGTGGTTTGGAGCTTGTGGCCTAGTGTACCATTTTACTGACTGACGATTAATGTTCCTCCTGACTTATTAACTTCTTGCCTAGAGAATACATGTTTTAGTTAAGGATTTCACAGACATAGATTGCGTGCATGTCCAATATACAAAACATGTTAAAAGGCACGCCACAAGACAAAATTAGTCATTAGTAATTTACAGTGCAATTCATCTTCGTCAAACAACTTTGTGTTGGTGTTTAGTAAACAATACACTGTATATATTTTCGTGAACCTCCTGAGTGGTAAACAGATTTTACACATCTACAATTTCCCATTTCTGCTTATTTCTTGGTTCGATAACAGTACCCCGTAGCTTTGTTTGTTTCTTTGTGTGATTTTTCTCGAAGTCGATACGCACCGGTGGTTACATTTACCAACTAACTGAAATACGAATGAAATAACAATAAATCTGACCATCAATACCAGGGGCATAGGGAACAAGAGAAATGGGAAACATTGTTCGCTTGTTTGATTGCAGTTTAGCGACGTACTTAACCAAAGTGGGGGTCGGGGGAAGAAACTACCTTTAACAACACTGTCAACAACCGAAGACGAGACAGGACAAATACAGGACGCAATTCAACGACATCACAAACAGATCGGCTTTTTGTTACCCCAGAGTCCGAGAGCCCCACACACCGAGAAATAAGAATCAAATTTTTTTTGTCGGATTTGTATTTCTGATGCCCTGCGTGGTTGGTGATTCTGCGGAACAAACCGCTTCCTTAATATGTTCTCCTAATCGATCCTCTCTCATGAGAGTAAGAAAGTACCATATTTTACAGTTTGAGTCCCCTCATGTATTCGGGATAGGTGTCCCATTAAAGGGCATCTGTAATAAGCGACGGGGTAACAAGAGCCATATCTGTCAGGCGGTTGTCAGGCGAAAATCATCTCGGTCACTCTTGCTATACCAAAATTTTGTTCCATCAATATCTTTTCTCAATAAAACGTCTCATAACCAACGTTTTCTATGCTCATCACGACCACTAAAACCGACCACATTCCATAAAGAGTATTGATTACTGAAGTGATGACAATTTTGTCTTATGCATAAATCAGTCAGAAACACATTTAAATGATACATCAATTTTGACTTTTGTTTATCTTGCCAGATGTAGTGCGTACATTTTGATGTGGCGAGTGGTTAATACTTGTTTGTTTTGCTACATCTCTGTCCCAATAAACTGTTTACATCAATAATATCTACATCTCTACTGTTATGTTGTAGAATTTTTTTAAAAACTTCCGATTTGTCCTAAAACGTTTCACAAAGATCTTGTTTTTCTGTGTCAAAAACTTCATAATCGATGGCTTTTCAATCGGCGGCCATTTTTTGCTCTCAAGACGGAAGACGAAAATCATCCGTCAAATGTGTGACGTCGGAAAGATTCTTGTTCTTATGTAGAATATCGGGCAGTGCTAGTTTGTATATATATATATATGGCATGGATTGACAGTTAAGTGTATGATAATACCGGTGCACACACGTAAAATCAAGTTATTAATATCAAGTATGCAATCTAAAATTTGTATATCGAGGTTGATGGAATTTAGTGCTCATTTATAAACCTATGTTAAATCATTTTGTTATGATGTATCCTGCACTGTGCAACGAAAGAAACGTTCTATTAAACAGAATAACACCACTTTTACCTAGTAGCTTGCCAACCCAAATGATATGGTTAATAATGATGTGTCTAGGGTACCTGTGGACTGTATCACTTACATCAGGCTCCAGTCCTGTCAAATTATATGTCAGATGTATATGTATAGGAATGCTAAACTATAGGGAGAAATGTAGTTTAAAACAATTGGTTGAGATCTAATGTTGGCCTGGTATTGTGGACAAATAAATGTAATATCCTATATGCTAGATGTCACACAATCGTAGAAATGGGAGTTTTTTTAGAAGAGAGGATGGTTACAGACAGACAGACAGACATACTTTAATTTTAGTGGCGTTTCCATTCGAAAGAATGATGTACGCCATGACTAGGTGTGTCTCATAAATATAGGTGACTTACAGTATACAATACATATAACAAATTGTCTGTTTAGAGCAAAACAGATATTAGAGTGGTGAATTGGTTAGAGGATGAAACCATTAAGACGAAAACGGTTCTTTGGTAAAAGAAGAAATGTACAAGTACTTGGATCAGTGAGGGTTCCATACAGAACCATACAGGCTTTCAACCGAGCCACGACTGAAGAACCTGAAAGAGATCCATTTGAGCCATATTTTACTAAGAGTGCATTTTAAGAATGAGTATTAAAGTGATTGCAGTACGTAACCCGATGAAAGCGTGTAGTCATCCTGGTTTCCAAGTTCAATTGCTCCCTGATTGCTACAAACTGTAATCCTCTTATCTAAAGACACAGGAATTGGTCAAAGTCCCTGGCTTAATGACTGGACATTACCATGTTTCAAACTACGCGGCCTGTTTTACTACTACTCAGATATACAAAATCTTTCAAGTTTATAATCTGCACAGGTCATAAGTTATTCCGAAAGTTAATATTTATTGTGTTAAATGTAACCCGCATAATCCGAAACTGCTGATTGACAGATCCACGGTTAAAATAGTCGTTGTGTTTGGCCTTTAAAGACAGTCGTTTTGATGTTCGATAGTTTAAGCTATCCTGTGACAAATCGGCCAAACTACGCGTGATTCTCGTTATTGCGATTGAGTGTAGGAATTCAATATGATCTGGACGCAAAACAGTGGGGAAGTGAATTTTCTACACATGTCAGACAAGGTTCTCAGTTGATTTTTAAAAATATTAAATGTCATAATAGCGACGATTGTGTAACGTCCCATGTCATGTGCGCAGTACACTGGGGTTCTTCTGAGGGAAACTGTGACCCGTTAGGGAGCGGGTGGGCCATGGCCCTGCAGAATACTCCCTCGGTCGATCGTTAGAGGCGAGAAAAGAGGTTGCTTTCTGTTGCCTTGGTGTTCGCAGAGCTACAGGGTAACGGGAAGCAGATTTGTTTGTGATGTTCTGTATTTGTGTCCGTCGTCATATACTCGAAATACCCTTGAGTACGACTTTAAACATC
>JARFOD010080487.1:0-11433 GCA_031763545.1 Mopalia muscosa
GACATTCACTACCCCTCTGATAGGAGAGTGACACAGCTCCCAAAGCTGTAAGCAATGAATAATTTTTGTGTCTTTTAAAAAGTGAAGTTTAACAATTGTTTTTGTTAATTTTTGGGATAACACTTTCTTAGTTTGAACAGATTCTAGTTCAGAAAATTTTGCAGGTTGAAACCCGTCCGGGAAGAAAGTGTTATCCCAAAATAACGAAAATAGTGTATATATAGTTTATATATACAGTGCTAGTTTATTTTTAAAGTTCCTTTTCCAAATCGGGTACACATAGGCCATGCTAAAAGTTGTACAATTTCAAAATAAGCATTAATTACCAATGAAAGTTTTAAAACTTTAATTGCAATAAGTGAAAGATAAACGGATAGTTAATGGATTTAGCATCTGATTAATGAAACGGTCGTTATAGATGCTTTTTTAAAAAATTGTTTAATAGTAATTATACTATAGTGATGGGTGTGTATTAAAAAGAATCGATTCTATAAATATGCAGGTACTGTCTTTTATATTAATGTATTATAGTGAGAAAACATCTTAAATAAACTTCAAATCACAAAAACAGAATTACCAAAGCTAGGTCTCTCTCCACATTCATTAGAAAGATAATCTGTTGTTTCAACCAGTAAAAGTTTCTTTTTTTTAAATTTGGATTTTGTTCGGTCTAACATACATTGTCCGGCAAGGTTTTGAAATCATTTTTTAATAATGCAATGGCGTAGATGGTGGGTTTCATTCGCCCAGTGGCCCGCGATCATAATTATGAGAGAAAATATTCTTGAGCATGGTTGAGAAGATTTCACTAGAGAAACCAGGTGGCCTATAAGTGTGTAAGTTCTTTTAGTTGATGGAAAGTTAATGGATTTCGCATCTGATTGCCTGTTTTTTGTTTTTTTTTTGTTTTTGTTTTTTTTATCTTTCTGAAATCTTCTTTTCGTAACTGTATGCAAACAATGATTGAACTTGATAAACCTCTATTTCGCCTTTTTATTTAATTAAAAAACATGTTCTTTTTTTCCAAATATTAAGAGTTATCTGAAACAAATTCAGACCTCAATCATTTACACACGTTAAGACTGTTTTCTCCGCTTTCACTTTTCTTGATCTTAAATCGTTTATTTCTCGACACCTATTAGAGCAAAGTCTTTGTAACTTTTTAAACACAATCTGAAAGCCATTATCAAAACAACCGTCATGCAGAGGTTTTATATTTATTTTCCTTTTGAAGATATTAAGCAAATAGCTTTTTAATGGCGGATTTTTATTTTTTGAATATATTTTTATTAATTGTGCAAAAACTAATTTCAATTGATAAACACGTTATGACAGATTGTTAATTTAAATAATTTTCTACAACTATATGGAAATTTTAAGAAAAAATATCCAGCCATCTATGAAAAATAAAAGTTATAAACAAAGATCCATTTTTTAATATTATTTGAGTTTTTTGTTAATTTATGCTGTTATAAGATAAAATGATTCAGAATATAACATTATATTTATAATCTTGAAGTACTCCTCTTTCTTAATTATGTGTTGTTAATATACTGATCCTTTGAAAATAACCGCAAAAGTCGCAAGAAGATAAGGGTGGCATTTGTTACTCCTGACTAGCGCTAAGATCCTTAATGATACAGCTCTTATAATATATTTTTTTAAATTGTATAGTAGCTATACTATAGTGATGGGTGTGTATTAAATATAAACGATTCTATTAATACTCAGGTACTGTTTATTATAGTATGTCTTGTAACGAGAAAACACCTTTAGTAAACTTCAAATCACATTAACATAATTAGTTTATCAACGGTCTCTCTCCTTATTTATTAGATAGATGTGAACTGACACTAATTAGGGTTATAGAATTATTCATCTATTAACGTACTGTCCGAGTTTTTATATATCACCAGATGTATATATTAAGTACATCAACCGATTGAGAGTCGAAGCATATTATACCATTCAGCCTTGAAGACATGCAGTTTGGTACTTGTTCTGCGTGTTTTTGTTTTTAAGTCCGTCGACATACAAATCTCAAAATTCAATGCAGATGACAAAGAGAAGCGCACAGCAGAGCCCCTAGACTGCTCAGCCATTATCGGCCCTCCAAAGGTTATGTAGAAGACCGGGTGGCATAGTGGTCTAGGTGGTCGGCATTTACTTCTGGTGATTCGGCGGCTTACTCTGAGGGTCGTGGGTGCGAATCTCGGACGTGTTTAACCTACGACATTTTCTGAACTAGAATCTGTTCAAACTATGAAAGTATTATCCCAAAACGAAGCAAAGGCTATTAATGATCCCTTTTAAAAGACACAAATGCTATTCGATACAGATTAAGTTGAATTTATACAGAAGCACTTGTCAGTTGTTCAAATTAATCACAATAAAGATCGATTATGACTTATAAAGTTTTGATGGTTGGAATTATAGAAATATCATTACCTATTAAACCCGTTAGTTGAACCACCAAGACCACGGTCCTGACTTATACTTGTTTGTTGTCAGAGACCATAAACCTATGGAACTGGCTAGAATGTCGTTAATTGCAAAAAACAGCCTTAAGTGCGGCGCTAAACCTTAATCTGACCAACATATTATCTCTGTCCCAGCCATTTAACTAAGATATCCTAATTGTAGTTGTAATTGCAAGTGTCGGCAATAGGTTTTACTATTACAACTGTTTTACTTCTTTATTTATATACCTGACGCCTTTAGCGGAACATGCGGTTTGAAGCTAGTCACTTCACTTCAGGTTGGGTGTGCGGATCAGTTTGGTTGTTAATTATGAAGGTGTCAGTTAAGAAAGGAAGATAACAACATAATATGTTTATAGAATTTCTTATTGTCGAAAAGGAAGTGTGGATCATTCAATTATGAATTTTGCCGTAATGTTGAAGTCAATTACCCATTCAAGTTTCAATATGGTTGGTTTACAACTTTACATGCGTTATAAAACGAGTATAATTCAAACTTATGTGCATGACAGGAGCTTTGTTAAACTCTCTACATACCGAATATACTAACTTGTATTGATGTGCAGCAATATGTTTGAATGCTGCGACGGATACAGGTAAAATAACCGTGTAGAGCGCAACAGGATATTCATTTGGGACCTGTATAGCAGGGAGGACGAATGTTGTTGATTATTTGGCCGAGGTGTTGGTATATTAGGTGTTGTCAAGAACTGCTACAATGACATTAGGTGTATGATTATAAATAGGAACATTGTAAGGGCAATTGTAAACTAAACAAACGCGGCCTATTTAGGTGAAATCTGTTATTTAATAGAGAGTCTTTGCTTATCTTGATGGCACCATTGTTCCCCGTTATGACAAGGTCGCAATGAAAGTCAACATTCATGAATGCAAAAACCATACCTTTTCTTGTCCTAAACAGACACACAGCACTGAATGTTTTAAGTCCTCTATGCGCATGCCGAATAACTATTATCACGCGTGTTTTGTATGTCATAAATTCTCTTTTTGCTGCAAAATCCATTATTTCTCAAATTGTTATATCTCGGGTCTAGTTATCTTTGCATGGGCACCGAGGTATCAGGCGGCTTTTTTAAAATGCTGGCTGTCGAGTGGAACACCATTTTAAGTCTTTCTGTGAATCGAGTTAAGATGACTTCACTTGAACCAGGATTCTCTTGTCTCTCGGAGGTCTAGAAACACGTAACGAAAAGGTGTGCGTCATAATGGCTCTAGGCCAGTCAATCTATATTAGTGGGTTCAGATTTGTGAATAGTGAATAGGATTTGAGTTAAATATAGACATGTTTTCTTAGAATTCGTTTACCACACAATTTACACATTTGTTCCATATATTATC
Source organism: Mopalia muscosa (assembly GCA_031763545.1). Lineage (NCBI taxonomy): Eukaryota > Metazoa > Mollusca > Polyplacophora > Chitonida > Mopaliidae > Mopalia > Mopalia muscosa. The sequence goes on from JARFOD010080487.1 coordinate 3,840, forward strand.
TTCAGTTTTAGACTAGGGAGAAATTTGACACAGCGTTTAATGATAACACGTCACTCGTCAAAGCTAGGACAACGATATAAGTAAGAAGCTTTGGATAGCCAATTCTAAAGATAAAGTTGTGGAGTTGTCTCACATCTGGATCTTTCGCCGGCAAACTTTACGAGTAATCGAACAACTGGGCCATCCAGACTAGATTAACCGGGTATATAAAGATATTAATATAACTACAATGGCCGAGTATAAAGCAGTGGTTGTGAAGGAATGCACTAGTGTGAATATTGTGTACCATGTATTTGCATTTCATTGTATGAAAGTGATCGCCGTTTCCGTGCCCATGGGATAAACAACCATACCACCAGTCAATCGTCACAAAGGTCGATCGCTGGGTGGTTTAATTGACCGGTAATCTCGGGCTTCTGTTTTAACTAAGAATGGTATCCAAAAATAACCGAATACATCTGTTAGTTCCTTGTACCCTGGACTTTCCCCCTCGAATAATTGATATGTTTATTGTTTTATATTAAAAGGTAGCTGTCCGAGTACAATAGAGTTGTGTATTCTAATTTAATAAAGAAGAACATTCTAATCTCTTCTATAATTATATATTCTTTTTCCTTTTAAGCAAAATGTTTTTTCTAGATAAATTACTTACTCCAATGTATGTTAATATCAACCTATAATTAAAGACACACTTACAAATAGGTTATAGAGATCAACTGGTACGTTTCTGTTGAAGAACTGACTAACACACAACACGCTATATATATACCAGGAGAAGTTTAAAGGACTCTTCTTAATTGTTGCGCTGGTGTTCTCGTATAAATTATAAGGGGGCATATATTAGGAGCGAAGTCTTATTCTTCTCCATTTTGAGAATTCCTTTATTTATTAAACTTATTGGTCTGTTTCGTTTTCTTGTGTGTGAAATTACTTATAAATATTAACTTGGTGAGAACATCATTTATATACTCCACACTCTAAAAAGAATACGGCTCTAATGGAACCCTTTAGGGTTTTTCAGTTATGGCTCTCGTGGAACCCTTTATGGTTCTGAATGAAACATTCACAGCAACTGTTCCGTGTTTTTTCCCTATCTTATTATACTAATGAACAGTTCTTGACGGCATGGTTCCATTTAGAATCATCCTTCTATCAAAAGAACCCTCAACGAACCATTATGTCTAAGATGGCAGTACATTGTGTCCACCACCAATGATTGCGATCACATCTGACTTTGACGAGCATTTGATGCTTTAGAGTAATAAAGAATTATTGTAGGCTATAATCATTTATAACATAATGTTCGTGATGTCCTTGTGATACGGTTGTCTTATGGTTGTCATGGCAATGATGCATCTTGTGGTTGTCATGGGAATGATGCATCTTGTGGTTGTCATGTGAATGATGCATCTTGTGGTTGTCATGGGAATGATACATCTTGTGGTTGTCATGTGAATGATGCATCTTGTGGTTGTCATGGGAATGATGCATCTTGTGGTTGTCATGTGAATGATGCATCTTGTGGCTGTCATGTGAATGATGCATCTTGTGGTTGTCATGTGAATGATTCACCTTGCAGTTGTCATGTGAATGATGCATCTTGTGGCTGTCATGTGAATGATGCATCTTGTGGTTGTCATGTGAATGATTCATCTTGTGGTTGTCATGTGGATGATGCATGTTGTGGTTGTCATGTAAATGATGCATCTTGTGGTTGTCATGTGAATGATTCATCTTGTGGTTGTCATGGGAATGATGTATCTTGAGGTTGTCATGTGAATGATGCATCTTGTGGTTGTCATGAGAATGATGCATCTTGAGGTTGTCATGTGAATGATTCATCTTGTGGTTGTCATGTGAATGATGCATCTTGTGGTTGTCATGTGAATGATGCATGTTGTGGTTGTCATGTGAATGATGCATCGTGTGGTTGTCATGTGAATGATGCATCTTGTGGTTGTCATGCGAATGATGCAACTGTGGTTGCCATGTGAACGATGCATATTGTGTTTGTCATGTGAATGATTCATCTTGTGGTTGTCATGTGAATGATTCATCTTGTGGTTGTCATGTGAATGATTCATCTTGTGGTTGTCATGGGGATGATGTATCTTGTGGTTGTCATTCGAATGATGCATCTTGTTGTTGTCATGAGAATGATGCATCTTGTGGTTGGCAAGCGAATGACGCATCTTGTGGTTTTCATGTGAATGATGCATCTTGTGGTTGTCATGCGAATGATGCATCTTGTGGTTGTCATGTGAATGATGCATCTTGTGGTTGTCATGGGAATGATGTATGTTGTGGTTGTCATGGGAATGATGTATCATGTGGTTGTCATGTGAATTATGTATCTTGTAGTTGTCATGTGAATTATGTATCTTGTGGTTGTCATGCGAATGTTACATTTTGTAGTTGCCATGGGAATTATTATCTTGTGGTTGTCTGTGAATGATGCATCTTGTGGTTGTCATGTGAATGATGCATCTTGGGGTTGTCATGGGAATGATGTATATTGTGGTTGTCATGGGAATGATGCATCTTGTAGTTGTCATGTGAATTATGTATCTTGTGGTTGTGATGCGAATGATACGTCTTGTGGTTGTCATGGTGATGATGTATCTTGTGGTTGTCATGGGAATGATGCATCTTGTGGTTGTCATGTGAATGATCCATCTTTTGGTTGTCATGGGAATGGTGCATCTTGTGGTTGTCATGGGAATGATGCATCTTGTGGTTGTCATGTAGCTGTCATTATATGAGCCTTGTGGTTGTCATGCCTCATCATTTTTTGTTGCCAGTGAGATCGATTGTGGTTTTCTACACGTATTGGACTGGGGTGTATCGGGCATCTGATGTAGGCCTACAATGATTCACTTTAATGCAATTTGTCACAATTGACTTATTATTCAAGATTTAGGATTATGAAGCCTACTCACATTTTCCACAATGTTATGCCGAAAATTTCTGGTATTCCCGGGTTGTTAATAAGGTGAGGGGATGAAAAACATCTTGCACCTGATTATCACCCGGAGTCTATTTCCAGCATCAAATGGTTACTTTATGGCTATTAATAACTCAGACGAATAAATGAGGCTGCACATTAATAACTTCGTCTTGTACACTCTTTGTTTTCATTGTTTACTAACTCTATTTACTCTCATCAAACGATTTCTTGAACTGAACATTCCCAGGGGCCATATGAATCATTATGCAAATAGGATTACGGCCTGATTCGAGCCGAAAATATAAAGACCTTGGCCGTCTATGTCCAAAGATCTTAGGTGGATTCGTGCAACTGTTTAATGATGCAATAAGTTAAGTCTCTCGAAAAAACAATTACAAGAAGTTTAATTAACACATCTTCGTGTTGAAATTAAACGATACATTGTTATATAAGAGTTTAATTGTATCGGTCAAAATAGTTTTGGTTCTATAATTAAATCCCTCTATAATTGCTTTACAATGATTGTGTACGTAGAATGTCAATTACTGGTAGTCTAACGTCATGTCACACGTGTTTTAGTTAAACTTCTCCGTCTTGATAATACTAGGGGTAAGCAAAGTTCAAATCAAGATGCTATTTTAAACAATCAATCCAGTAGATAATGATGATGCAGTCGGTGCTAATGGTCTGTCTCTAATTGTAGCAATTAAGTCATCAAGACGTGCTTTGTCTAGATATAAATTGTAAAGGGGGGAGTAGAGGGGGGGGGGGGGGGGGTCTGGTAAGGGGGTAGTTATTTAGTTATTAAATTCTTTAAGATAGTGGGAAGCGCAGGGGTAATTGTTTTCGCTTGCCTGAAGTTCCATGAATAAAATGCCGGTGTTTGAAACCTTCCATAGTTGTTGACCAATATCATGGGCGAGCACGATTAATTCTGTTATCAGGACTTGTTGTTTCTGCACATATTGCATAGTCTTTAAAATGGTAATGAATCTATATTCACTTTGTCAAAATACCACACTTTTGGATATTGCGGGTCTTAGCTGTCCCTAAACCCTCGCCTATGGCCTTTTCGTGGCGGCAAAGTACATTTTTATTATCACCAAATAATGGTCGATCATGATTGATTTTCAATCAGAATCCAGATCTTGTATTAAAGTTACCTCCCTTTCAGGTATTCCGGGGCTTAAGTTGTTCGTAAACCTTCGGCTATGAGCTTTTCATGGCGGCAAAATACATTTTTATTAGGACAGGGCTTTCCTCCTTGTTTTAAATAAATTTCACAAATTCGTCTCTTTTCTTTTATCAATTCCATTGGTCAAAATAAACCAGATAGCGTCCACTAGCCCCTGTACTTCAGGTTCGAGCCGGTCAATGGATCTTCGTTTATAACGCTTTTTTGCAAAAATCGATTTTTTATTATGTCAGCATTTTCTCACTTGGATTCCCAAATCAAGTTACTTTCTGGACTGACTGGCTGGATATATGACGGATTTGATGAAAGCGATGTGCTGGTTATGGATGTTGATGAAACTGCATAAATAATGCCATTAAATAATGAAACAACAGGTGGAGGAGAAGAAGACAAAGTTATTATTGGCACAGATTTACTGTTAGAGTGTTGTCCGCAATACGTGTGTATAATATGGGAAAGCCTGTTCCTTCTGTCTCACAAATATAGATGCATCAAAGAAGGCGTTTGATTGACAATAAAGTTGATTGGGATATATTAACAGAAAGAATTGTCTTCTCCCACACTAATACATATAACGTATTCTCTGACAATTCGTTAACTATAGGTTACTGGTTTCGGGATATATTAAAGCTCCTCGTCGTGAACAGTTCCTTATAAAATACATCATGACCATTGAATCACATAATATTCCATTGACACATCTCTGTTGTTTTGTCATCCAGCAACGAGAGGAGGTGTCATTTTACTCTGAAGTAATAGGTGTTGTATTTGAACTGCAGGTTACACTCTCCAATATAGAGTAACTTCAAATGGTTTATATATTGTGGCATTTAACATTTCTCATAATCTTACTATAATAAACACAATACACCGCACTGTCAAGTACCAAATTGATAACTGTTAACACGACCATTCCTTAGCTTGCTAGGCACAGGTTGATCCCAGCCAATTTCAACATGCCTATGGGGCTTCTGATTTCAATACTAGATTGCTGTCCCGCAACCTGGCATCATATTGAAACCCGTGAATACCTTGTTAAAATAAAAATGCAGCTTATTTAGTCTTCTTGTGCCATTTTGACACTTGAGTACCTCTGTACTGCATTAGCATGTGACAGTTTTTATATTGTATATACTTTCGCCTGCACTCGCAGCGACTGACTCAACTTGTCTAATCGTCCATTTTATTTGTTATACCATATCGTACCTTATTGTGATGAGAAATAAGTTTTGAACAAAATTCCAAATAAGTTTTGGAATTAATTCCAAATAAGTTTTGAACAAAGTTCCAAACATACCGTTAATTTGCCCAACCAGGAATGGCATGCTTTTAGATTTTCAATCATTATGTTTCTCTCGATATTAGGCTCTGTATGTGTAGTCTGCACAATTTGTCTTAATTCCTTGCATTGCAGGTCCGGATCACAAAGGTAGTCGCTTTCTGGGGTCGGGATAAACGCATCTCTCCCGTCACTGTTAGGGGATTTTCTAGCGGTGGAGGTATATCTCAAGATAATATGCTAATACCTCACATTATAAGGATACTGGAATGTTTGATCTATTCTGCCTAAAATTTTGGTTGTTTTTCTTTTTTTTTTTTTCTTGTTAGAATTTCTCAAGATTTATTGCAGTAATACACATGATCACGTTGCATTTGAAGTTACGGTACATACATTTCATGTTCATGTGCCTTCAACTTTACTTTGTGATAAAGACAATTAACGTTTAATATTTATTTTTATTTCACTCTATACTAATTATAGAAAAGTCCCCTGAACACTTAAATTAGTACATTGAAAAGACCTTGAAAATTGTAACGTCTATAAGGTGAACGAAACCCTTTTTTTTATTTTTGTACAAAACATATACATACTTCGTTATTTTACGTATATAGGCCTACATGAAGACATTCCGACAGATGACATTTTGCACGAACTTTTTTCGTTCCATATAGCATCATGTGTTAACAGACACAAGTGGTGTCTATTATTAAGATTACATAATCTGTGTTACATATGAGCTGTTCTTCACATTCGCCATGGGGCAATCTTAATCTGTCGCTTTCGGCACAGTAATTTGTAGACATTCATATTCTCCATTTGAATACACATTTACAAACAATCACCAGCCTTCAATAAATACAGACATATCAAACATAACACTTGTCAACATAACCAAACATATAACACACATAACATGTACTAGGTTGGTTTTATCCACTCACACACATATCTGAGAGATCATCTAGCAAAATACAATTACTCGAAACGCTTATATTTTAATAAATATATACGTATTTTCAAAGTAGAGAAAACAAACTTTGCTTGCCTTTCATTTAGTATATATTAATTTTTAAATATCAATAATAAAAAATCATAAAAGATATATTTAAAAAAGAACATTTGTTTAAAGAACAACGTGTATATAGAAAATTATACGCACATACATATCAATCCAATTGTGTTGTGAATTTCTTCCATTTTTTTTATCAAAATTGTCGAGTTCGTTATTTTTCATATGCTATTTCGAATCCCATATTATATTGCGCCTTAAAGAAGAAGACATGCAATTTTACAGTGGGTTTTGTTAGTGTAATACTATTGTAACATATCCATCCTCAGATTAAGACACTAATTAATATTAAGCCAGTAAATAAAATTTTACCAACCGGAAGAGACGTGAGCAATGCAAGTGACACAATAACATCACCATTACTCCATACCTTAACTCGTTTGGCTTACGATCGACACACACACTGTGAGTCGATTTGAAATATTACCATTTTGATAAGCTGTTTCGAATCCCGGTGAAAACAAGCACAATTGTCTGTCTCTACAATAAAAAACATGTACTAGTATGAACATTTAAATATCTGGTCTTGACATACTGATCCCTTACAAGTGATTCGTTTAAAGATTTATCCGCCGATGGCGTGGCACGGCGGGCGAGGGTTGTCTTGGATTCGTCCCTTCTCCCCACACAACAGAATAGGATTACAATTCCAATACAATGATTGTTTGTTATGGAAGCCGGTTAAGGCCATATCGCTCCGTCGTGCCATTTACCATCGAAAGTAGTTCCCGTGGTAACCCGCTACGGTCGAACTCATGTTCAGATAGTATAAATGATTTTAGAAACGATAATAAAGACATGTGTGTCATGCAAACAGTTATTTGCGATATATACAAATATTACCGGGTCCATTTGTTATGTCCTATAGACTTATTTCAAAAGCGACGCACTTAATTTACAAGAATCAAAGTGAAAGTGGAAGTTAACAAGAGACAAAAGTGAGCGTGGGTATTACGGCTTATCTTATTCTACTGACTTTATTTTTTAGTGCCCCTTTCCTCAAAATGTAAACCTATAAGTGTTCAAAATCAAAATTATGTTTGCGATATTTCAAAAGCACATGGGTATTAGTCATACTGTGTTAACTGAAATTCTGGTAGT
>JARFOD010080498.1:0-19687 GCA_031763545.1 Mopalia muscosa
TAGGCATGGGAAATATCCACTTGTTAAACCACACATTAACACGTTTCTTTGAAAACGAATGCATTGGCTAGTGGGTAAATTAACACTCAAACCAACGATCCTGTACTTCATACTAACGCCTTCAAAAACCAACACCCAATAGTCAAGTGCTCTTCAAAACATTGCTCACTGTTACGTCTAATTTGATAAAACGCTAGTTTGTTAATTTCAAGAGCTATTAAACCCAACTTGACAAAACATATAACAACATGATCAAATCGAAAGTTCCCTCTCAAGCCTTTGTTAAAATTAGGACTTAACCGAATATCCCCTGCCTGAAGTAAATGTTATTTCATCAGACCTAATCATTTCTCTCGTATCTACATCACATTATTACCCCAAAAGCTGAGTACAAAAACTTATATGAACAATCTCATGGTTAAATAAAATATAAAAAAAACCCATCAAAATCAGTATTTATGCTTTTGGCGAATGAGCTTAAATTGGACTTATCGTCTATTAGATGATGAGCCGACTGAAGAGATAACACATATTACACAAAAAATGATTGGTTTCTATTGTTAGAATATTACGATATTGATACGATATTAAACCCAAAACAATAAATTACCAAAAACACATTAAAAGTGGTGTTATTTAGTTATTATGGAATGTGACGGTGGATATACATTGAAGTTAAATGTGATGGTAGACATACATTGGAATTAAATGTTTTAATGATTAACTTCTTTCCATAGAAACCCATTGATAAATATTGGCCTAATTGTATGATTGAATTCAGAATTTTATTTTTTTAGCATCGACTAGACAAGTGGAAAATTAAATGTTTCACGTTGAATTACACCTGTGTTTATATTATATAGGCTAGTACTTAAAGCAAAGGAGAATCATTTACTATTTTGTATTTTTTACTCCATGACATGAAAATGCTTTGTAATAAAAAGATATATTACATTATATAACTACCTTTTTTTCTTGGTGTATCGAAGTTATTAACCCAGTTGCTATTCTTTTTGATCAACTATATTTCCTTTTACCTTTTTTTTTTTTACACAAATTCCCTACATGAGGTATTTATTTATATATATATCCATATTTATGCAAAGGTTATTTAATTTTTTAATGTTTTTTAATATTTATATTTTGGATGTATAAATATGTATTTGCAGTCCGGGTATTAAATCAACACAAGGTTTAAACCGATGAGAATGATTGAACTATACCAATAGAATTCATCAGAAGATTCGCACACATGGTTCTGATATACGGACAATAGACACAACTCAATACTTTGTGACATTTCAATCAAAACAAATATCAAAACATAGCGCTAAATAAAAAAAGAAGAAATATGCATATTGCTTTTATTTTTTTGTTTATTTGATAATACTTCATACGTATATATCATAGTTTATGATATGTACATAAAATATAAAATCTATGTTATTAAAGTAATGTTGTCATTTAATATCAAGATCACTTTAAATTAAAAAGGAAATGATATATTTCAAGCAAATTCTACAGGTATTATACTTTGTTTTATGAAGATATTATTACCAAAATTCGATAATTTCATGTTAAGAAATGAAGGCACCCCCCTCCCACACACACACACACGCACAAACTGAAATACCTGTATGATAAAATATATTTTAATTTAAATATAAGGGATTTCATATCCGATAAAGCTTTTGTTGTTACGAATTATTACTCTCCAATATGTAGCAATTCATGAATATATGAAAGCCAGCGTTAATGTCGCTCAGGTATTATTACACTAGTGTTGTATCAACCGTTTCCAGGTAAATGGACAATGTTTTTTTTACAGTAATAATCCAGATCATTACTTTTTATGCAAATTTACTATCAGATCTTATCAATTATAATTTCACAAATTAGGTGAGTTTAAACTTCACCAGTATTCCTGTCCATATATTCCCAGCAAACATTGTCCTTGTAACAAGGTGTTTTTATTTCAAACGTATTTTCAGCGAATATAAATTTTAGCGAATATTCTGTCCTGAATGAAACTAAATGAGTATTCAGTAATAACTCTGCAAGTACTTGAAGGTTGGTTATTTTATTGGTAAAAGGTGCATTCTGGTATCAAAGACTCAAGAACAGAATGTCAGCTGTTTGCAGTTCCACACGAAAAAAATAATACAGTTTACGTTTGTCTATCTGAATTAAGGTATAGGGTCATGCTATAATCGTCACGTGCCATAATATAAATAATATGGAAGGTTGTTATACAATTAAAACTAAAACTACAATAATGTTAAGAATTTACAGGGTGTTTTCTCAAACGACATGATCAGAAGAAGATGTGTATTCTTAATTGGACAGAATCGAAGTTATTTTTAAATTTAAACTGTGTTAAGATAACAATACCAAAAATCGTCTAATAAATTATATTGGAGAGTTTTACAACTATGATATGTGCATTGTCAATCTCTATTATGAATATATATATATATAAAATTGTTTTTTTGACTCACCGGCCAGACTTCGTGATGACCATCTCTGTACCTATAGAATGGAATCTGTCCCAGAGGCCTTTTCCTTCAAGTTCCACTTTAGGGTCGTCCTGAACGTCCGTGTCCGTGGGTTCGAGTGACCGTAACGGGCGGAGATGAGAATGCTGGGAGAGCAGATCACTGGTTGAGAGCGGAGACCTCATCATTCCCTGATGGAGTTTAGGCATCAATGCTGATGGCATCGCGCCGTGTTGTGGTAAGTAACCGGGCAGGTAGGGCGACTGGGAGAGCAATGAATTAACGGAAAAATCCACCGGCCTGTGCAAAAGAAAGGGATTATAAGCCGCCATTGGAATGGGCCTATCTACACCTATCCGATCCAGTGTCATTGAAATTTGTAACCCTAAATAACCGGTAGTGTACAGTAATTTAGTAGAGAAACGGTCTTAACCGAGCTAAACCGCGATATAACTGTCCTCGACATACACACACTTAGACCTCAACAGCCCGACAGCCAGGGTGTAGGCCGCGATACGCTCAGAGGAAAGCTGATCGTTGATTGGCTGACGGGAGCGATCAGGGCCTGTCGTGGTGAGAAATAGGGGAGTTATTCACGAGTGAGGTAGATAGGTATTCAGAAACAAGTGTCGGAGACGGCTAGAGTCTTTTGATTTCATTGTGCGGTAGGGAAAAATGTCAACAGACTCGGTCTACCCTTCAAATCTGGTGTCGCCAAACATTTAAATGTACGACACCGAACGTTACTGTTTAGAGAGTACGTCCCGTGGATTAGCACATAAACAACTACGGCCTTATTGCTAATCTCATTGTTTTATTTTCTGCAACTTTTGTTTTTTAATCAGTTAATCACCAGACAGTGTCTCGGAAAGCCGCGAAATGGTTAATTTTCAGCGACGACTCGGATGAGTTCAAAACAAAAACTATCAAACCTCCTTGACGATTTCACGTGGAAATATATGCTGAAACACGCAGTCGTTAATGAAGTAGATTGGTAGAGACATCTCTAACTTGGTGGCACATATTTGCTTTATGTAAATACAACCATCATACCATTTTAGTGTGCTCATAACATGTATATTAACATAATTACAGAAATATGTAAAAAACAAAAAAAAAACAAAAATTAATGTGAGAGTTTGGCAAAGAAAACGGCCATTTCTTTGTACACATTAAAAACGTCACGACTTACTTAACGTGCACATGATTTCCTGCCTAAGACGTACAAACCAAGATTTAGACAGGCGGGATAACTCTGGCTATTTGTGTCTGTGTGGATTAACATTAAATACGATTTACTACGTTCTTTTTGATTGACAGATGTCTATTATATATCTGTTATATATACAAATAAATTCTATTTACCAAGGGTTGTTAGCTGTCGTTTTATCAGAGAGCGTCAAATTGGGGATAGAGCAAACCCGTGCTAGACACACCTTAGAGCAGACATAGACGACAAAACACCACTCTTAATAAAAGTCAAGTGACATAAACAACTGAATGGTGTTAAAAAAGGGGTCACGTCAACTTACTTTTCTCTGAGATCATTTTTAAAGATTATTTTCACTTTCTGCCAAATATGTTAAACCCTACATCTGCTTAAATCGATTCTTGATTATTTGTTTGTTTGATTGGATTTATACGGCGTACTTAATTCATGATTGAAGCTAAATCTCTACCACAATGTTATATTATATAGCGTTTTTCTGTCCGTAATTATATATATTTTATAGAGCTGGGGAAAGAGTCAATGTGGGATATAATTTCAATACCGAGATATACCTCGGGGCAATAAGGTGTTTTAAATCGTGCAACAATAGAAAGGCGCGACACTAGCTATTGCAGAATCCTTTTCTTTTCAAACGAACTCCGACAAAAACAAGGTTGTTTTAAAATGCGTTTAAGTAAAATATCTGCTATTAGGGATCTTCCTTTGCACAAATTACTTAAAATATTTCCCATACTTGTGTAGGTAATGTCTCGCGAGACTGTAGCCTTCGCTTTATAACCTCGTACATATCGTGTCCAACACATAAGCACAGTCGGCGCCAGACGAGCGCTATACAACAATGAAATTATGCGTTTGACAGTTCAGAGCAGGCCGGCCCGGCAATGTGGATATCACAGCAACGGCTTCCAAACGAACAGGGCAAAACGATTGACTCGCTTTGTTTGAATCAGGCAGGGATTCTCTGCATGGGGTATTTCTATTGGTGGGCCTGAACACAATATTCTCTTTAAGGAAAACACTTCACCTTGTATAGTTTGGCTAACATATTTCCAGTGCATCATTTTCGCATTAGGACAGCCGCCTTTGTATTGTATATGTTTATATCTATGTACACCTAAGCTTAATAAAAATAAATAAGTCATGCGAGAAAAGAAAACATTTTTACACCAGTTAAGGTTTCAGTTTTCTAATTTTACATCAGCTCACAGCGGGCTAGAATTATTTTTCTGCCGTTCCCCTTTTTGGTGATCAGTTTCAAGCCACCAGCTCATAAAGCAATGGTTTTGATTATTTTCTACGAGTATCAGTTTTCCTGCTAAGCTAACATTTATATGAAGTATATTTAAATAGCGGAGATAAACGCTGTGATCCATTCATACAGAAGCCACCATTTTGGCTTCGCTGTGTCGAGCTTGGCAAAGATTTTTTTTGGTTGATTACAACCTTACAATGAGGCGTTCATTTGGTCGAATCAAAAAGCGTAACCGTGTAATTATAGCGGTGAACGGATCTACACTTTACTGGCTGTTGATAAAATACAAAAATTGTCAATTCTGACATAGGTTTTTGTTGTCGCCCTTTGTAGTGTTAAGATAATTAGTAAGTAGGGGATAAAACAGGTACAATGTGAATATTGAATTGTGAGTTGTGGATTGCCAAATGACGCGGGTGTATAAGCCTGGTGGCGCTCTGTGTATTCAGGGTAAGCCTGTTACATGTCTATAAGTCCACGAGTTGCACTGATTATCACTTCATTTGACTTTAATTACACAATTATAGTGAGATAATATGGTCAAGGGATAGCCTTCAAAGTGTTTCAAACATTAATTAACTCAAGTCGTGAATGAAAAGTATAGCATATTTTCTGTGTCTTTACTTACTAATGTGACGAAACCTATCACAAATCTGTTTGTGTCTTCTAGAAAGTGAAGATTAACAATATTTTCGTTATTTTGGGATAACACTTTTCAACGAGTTTCAACCTGCAAAATTTTCAGAACTAGAAAGTGTTATTCCAAAATAACGAAAATATTGTATAACAAATCTGTTACTAACTTTGTATAATCGTCACGTAAAATATCTACAACATATAGCTACATAGAACAGTTTTTCTTTACTTACAAAGATAATTCGTTTATTTACAGTATGAGAGGCCATTGGCCCGAATACATGCTGATTCATAGATAACATATAGCATATAACGTTTTTCTTTACTTTGTGACAGCGAATCCAATACAAGGCGAGAATAATATATTGGGAGTAATATTAATAATATGCCGTATAGATTAAAAGCACTTCTGTAATAATCTGATTACTAAATGTCTAAATCTGATCGTCTGCCACCTTGTAACAATGGTGGTTATATAAATGTGATCAGAGTATAGTTCAGTCTGTTTTATTTTTGTTGATATGTCTGAGCTAAGATTTGTCGAAGGTTAGATTCTGGCGACACTATTCAGCCTCGGATTTTGGCAGGTGAAGGTGCTGGCATGTTGGTAGACTGTGCGGATTAAACCGCCTTATTAAACAAAACGTTATTATACATATGTTATATTCTTCACGGTGGGAACAATACTCGTATACTTCGCGTGACAGACCATCAAATATACTGTTATAACAACAACGATGTTTGCGATGGTCAGATTAATGCAGATCATGCCAAAATCGATAGACAAGTAACAAAAGAAATATCAATATTTACAATGACATATAGAGTCTTTGTTGTATTTCTTGACCACAAGAAGCCGGAAACAAATCAAGCAACAAACAATTAGGAAAAAAAAAAGAATTATTAAAAAAACATTTACAATGATTCTAGTAAATCAACTTTGAATGGAAGCTATATATTGTTGTATTTTAGTCGGGATGTGTTGTATATTGCCTTAAAGTTGATACGTTCCTGCATAAAATCTGGCGATGTTATTTGTAGATACATTGGATACGAGCTTAAACATACATTATGGGTTCTTTATACGCTTTAAAACAGTCACGTAAAATAGTGATTTTACGCAAATAACAACATTGCATTTATTTGTAGATTAAATAAGATTATAAAAGGCCTTTTTTAAAAAAATAAATTGTAAAGTATGTATTTAATACACAAGTAAAAGTATTATCGATTACAGTTCCAGTTCGGGTCGTTTCTTACAGTATACCTTTACCAAACGTTACACTCTCTTTCTTGTTCTGTTCATCTCAACCGCTAAATGCCTTTCAAAGTTACTTTTTCACACATGATGTTTGCTGTTTAATGTTAGTGATAAAGAAGAGCTTAAAAGAATTTGGAAACTTTAGTTTCTTGGTTTTATATAATTGCTCTGAGGCGTAACTGTTTATATTTTGCTACGTTTTTAACAGTGGAACTGTAACTAATATAGCGTCTTCATTTTGTACTCGGATAGGTTAAAGTGACAACTTGAAGATATATTATTAATTCGTCAAAACTGTATATGTATATTTATATGATATATATTTTTTTAACCTGTCTCTAAGCTCACTAACTTTGTTTTTGTAAAATATGGTAACTCTAACGACAATTTACAGTCTTGATGGTTCATTTATCTTTCTTTGAAGTCGTCCGTTTGTGGTGTCCAGATCTTGCAATAGAAACCGCAATGTTATCGGCACATTATAAAATGTAATCACTTTTCACGTAAAAAAAGAAGCTTTTTCCAACATCAAAATTTACAATCTAAAAATTTACCTCCCAAACTCTAAAAGGCAGTTTACGTGTGTTGGTAGTCATAATATGTGTGTTGTTAAGATAAATTGCTTATATAACGACTGAAATCGTCGTGGGTGGCGAATGTGATTAGGACCGTCTATTGGCTTCAAATTAGCCGCAGCGAAGAGGGCGTTGTGAGAGGGGGACATCATCACTGAAGGTTTGTCCCCAACCCTGGTTTACCCTTAACTCTCCCAAAGCTTGTCGACTTCCCCAACTCTGTATCACTTTAGAATCCAAATTAGCTGGGCGACAGTCTCGAGGGCTCTTGGCATTTTTTGTTTTATGGACAAATCTTATAACTTAGACTAGTGACTGTAAGGCGAGTTCCATTTTGTAAATGGAGTTACAAAAATATGAAAAAGATCACACCTGTCCTTACTTCCTATAATATAATTGCTTTTTTAGGTTACAACTGGAGATGAACTGGATATTCTTTTATTTTTAAAACAGTATCTTCTTGTGTCTACACAAGATAATCTGCACAAGGTTCAACTTTCCATTCTTTTTGAAATATTAAACAGAAGTATTTAAGTCACTGAAGACATTGCCGGGTTGTTTCACGCGACTTTACCTTGGCTTTTTCTACTGTTCATCGGATCGAGTCCGCCTGTCGATTATCAAGTATATGAGCAAGTCACATGTTGTGGCTCCGGCAATCGCGGGGGTGGTTTTTACGAGGTTTTCTCCCGGTTTTCCACCTTAATAAGGCTGTGTACACTGTGGACAATACGTCGTCATATAAGTGAGTACGACGTTAAACACCAATCAAACAAACAAACAAACAAACAATCTTTGGCTTTTCCAAAGTCGTTATAAGAATGTAATACCATTGAACATACCCTTACTAAAAAACAACAGACGTATACTGTAACTCCATTTTGTATAACTCTCGTTTCATTTATTTGTTTTCCTTTTTTTCCATTCTGTTTCTCTCTGTTTTCATTTACATGGCGGTAGTGAATGGAGGCAACATGTTTCAAATATATAGCCATTTGATTGATCGTCCTATCTCTATTACCGCTATTTTATATATCTGTAGATTTCGTTGCTAAGCATAATTATTACAGAAGGAGAGAAACCGGAGCTAAAGCCGAGTCTGCACCCCCACCCCCTTTCACACACAGTTCAGTCCAATATCAGTGTTAGTTGACCGTTATTCAGCTATGTTAAAAAAAGGTTGTTGAAAATGCAGTGCAGTTAGTAGAACTGAATATTATTGTTACAGGGCTGTTACAAAATCCTACATTTAGTTATTTTTTAGAGTAATTCAAATTATATTTTTTTTTAGAAATGCAAGAGTTGACAAGTCACGGAAATATCTGTAATTCTGCAATTCTTAACGAATAACTTCACGACATGTGTATAATGTTAGAGGCATTCTCACAGCGCGCTACTCTGACAACGAAAGCCTAATGCATAGAACCTAACATGTGACCACTACAGATCCTGGACGACTTCCGGCGCACGGGAATCAAACATGGCGTCATCAGGAAAATTATGAATAAATTCAAGTAGCTCTTATTAAATTGATTAAGCCTTATGTGGTCCGTTTTGTGTTGGTTTTTACTCTGAAGCATCGTTATAAAAGGCCCGGGGGGGGGATAAATGTATCGCTTTCTTGGATGTAACCTGTTGTAGTCGACGTATACTTGTGACGTCATATTATGCTTCATGAAAAACGTTGAATTAAAAAAAAATATATTGGGTTATTTAACCAATTTTAATAAGGACATATATACGTAGATGGCAAAAATATATAACGTTTATAAGTGTTTTGGGGTAAATAACGTTTCAATTCAATTTAATGACTCCACAAGTGCTATTTTATGTTACATTTCATTTATATAAATATCGATACAGCTTGATGAAATATACCCGAGTTCGATCATTCGAATCTCTGCGGAGGCAAGCTTCTCTACAATAAAACTTAAAAACAAAAATTCTTCACGTGTTTGTGCATAAAACGACTTCTGTGACCACAGGGAATTCATAGCTATCGTGAAAATAGAAATAAACAGTCTGCTAACGCGTCACTTTACATTTATTAAAGGCCACATCATTACTGGGGGGCTCGATGATATTTCAGCTTATTTGGTTTAAACATGTTGACATGTGTATATTCGAATGTGAACAGCAAAAGTTAAAAGATAAAATTATGATAAAATGCGTATTCAGTTGTGGTGTGTTGATAAAATATAATTAACAAATATACGTAAACACCGGAACACTCGTATATCTATGTTAATTGGACTAATCTTTGACAGGTATATTTCACCAGGTGTCACTGTGACGTAGATTTGGAATTATATTTCTCTGACATTCTATTTAGGTTTTATTAAAGAGCATGATTCAACTAATTATTCAAAACTTACATGATATAACTTTAAAATGATCCAGGACTGGCATTTCAACCAATTTACTCAAATTATGACAAAATCAAAATAAATGAATACATTAGGTCAGGGAGTCGGAATATTTAATTGTGTCAAAATCAGTTGTTATTTATGTTCAATAAATATGTCAAAATTTCTTTTCTAACGCTGTTGTCCGTTTCAAAAATGATTTTATACATGGTGATTTAGACACACGCCATACAATATCTGTCATAATACGTCCCCGTCGCCACAAATATCGACTTACCTAGCTAGATCAACATAAGTGGATTTTAACAAAATTAATTAAGATAAATATACCCAAGAAGAAAAAGAAGAAGAAGATGAAAAAACAACAACAACAAAAAGCAGATAATTGTATGGATATGGCATAGGTGCTACTTTAACGTCCTCGTCTCAGCGCTTCACTTTGAAAAAGATTCGAAGCCTTTATTCCTAACTACAGCAGTTTTTACAGCACATTTGGTGCAATATGGTTTGACTTTGTCAAAAAGTATCTCAATAAGTCTTACAACTATACAATCACTACACAATTGTATTGTGAGTCTTGAGCTCAGTCGTTTTGGTCCTGTCAGCGAAAGGTTCTGGGTTCGATGCAAGTGGAGGGGCACATATTTTGGATCTATACCTTGCTAAAATATATTAATAATAACAAAATGATTGAAACGTAGAGCTGCTAAGCTTATTGACAAAACAAAAGCCGTACTTAAATTATATTTTGATATGATATAATCCGTACACATAATAATATAAAATAAATATTTGATAAAATCAATATATTTTGTGGGCTTTGAACCAGATTATAAAAGTTACAACCATTTCTTGAAAAGATAAAAAAAAAGGCATGTGTTTCTCGAATTGCACAATTTTCTTAGTAAGTAAATTAAACAATAAATAAGTGTTTAGGTATTGGGCTTCACTTTGTCTTAATTAAATATCGACCAAATCAGGTAAACTGGGATTGAATTAGCTTTACTCAATGTATGCTATACACTCCCAGCATGACCAAACTGTCCGGGAATGATATGTTGGCCCCTAACACTAGTGAATAACCATCTGACTGATGTGAAATTTGATATCCCCAAGATCGCATTGATAGTTACATGTTGTGAAATTATATACACAGAGTTGTTAATTGCTGCAACTGATAAATGCTTTCCTTGTCTGTCGGTGTGTGGATGTTTTGGTTTTGGAGAGGCGTCAATTAAGCAGATGACGATTGCAAGTCACACCTAAGTAGGGTTAACCACCAGTGGAAGAAATTTTCGCCACAGGTAAATCGTTTTCACCTGCGCTAGGTTAGCGAACGTCCTCCTTTATCACCATTTGATTACAGTTCGATCAGGTAATCGACATCACAGGTAGTCAATCAAACCAGGTGAGAAACATGTATCGATTAGCACCTACAGCGGCTCAATTTACCCCTCCAATAATTCGATTTAAAATAAGTTATGATTTTCATGAAGTAGGATCTGGTTACATCGTTGAGATTACACGTTAAACGACGTGTAAAGTTTATTTCATATTGTTTCGATTATAGCTAATCATTTTGTTGACTGATTGTGACGTTCATATTGTCAAGTAACATGAATCAGTGTCTCGCAACATGCAGTATACATTTTTTAAAATTATTTTAAAAAAAATATATATTTGAAGTGTTGAAGTGCAATTAAAAAGATCGCTATCAAACTCAGTTACTTTTTATTACGTTCTCTTTATGGCCTGTTTTATGCAAAGAAAGGTGTTGATTTTTGCTTTCAGCCACAAATATATATACAACTATTTAATAACTTTTCTTAAGAAAGAAAGACAGGAGCGAAAATTTATGTTTTAAATATGTGTACAGATGTAATCGGCTTTTTGAAATGATTATGCTTTTTGATTCTTCTCTGTACGCGAATGTAATGCGATACAATTTTCTTATCTTTAAATTAAAAAAAAACAAAACATTTTCCGGTCTTAAAACAAGCCTTAGGAGATTTCACCAAACTGACCAATATGTAAATAGATTCTTTCAGAGGGATATAGAAGTCGGAAGTATATATAAGATGTGAAAGCGTGGTATGGATAACAACTTCTTAGTTTATTAGACACTATACACCTTTTTTAAACACTAGTGTCTAAGAACCTTAGAAGTTGTTATCAATACCAATGTTCTCTATCTTATATGTAAATAATTAAACGTTTTATGTAATATTCAATATGTTAAATGCCGGAGAAAAGAACTTGAACTTCTTATATATAGGCAGGAAGCGCAATTTTCTTTCTCTTTAATAATATTAAATATTTTAAAATATGTTTGAAATAACTTCTGCCAAGCCGCCACTGGCTGTACCATTAAACAAAGCGCGTACCTCATTAAAGACGAATTGATGTCCAGCAATAGAGTAGCACAATATAGATGTATCTACATATCTAAGATCTAAGTGAGTTTACTTTGATTTTGATTTCGCCTCCGTGTGTCTGGCGGTGAAACGTAAAGGATATCAGCTGAACGGGACTGAGATGAGACTTTAATTTAACTAACATCTATATCTAATCAAACGCATGTGACCATCAAAGGGGAACAATTTGTGATTTAGGTGTTGTTTCTCTAATCATTTGATCAATCCCGCTTCCCGTGATGCCATCTGTTGGTTTATTGATAGGCACATATAGTGACTTCTTCACGAGTTCAGTCAAAGGATTTGTGAGAGTAAAAGTCTACCCCATAACTTTTCGCTTCAAAGGAGAACTGTTTTCGTGGGGGTATATTTTACGCTCTTAACAGGAAATGATGAAAATACAAAAGTTGAAGTGTTGTAATCTGGCGTAAATTTTCATCAACTTGTAAACGGTTTTGGTATAAAGGAAGCTGTTGAGTTTCCCTTTTCTTTGAGCGCAGATGGGCGGAAAAAAGGTGTAAAATCTGAGAACATTCGGCGCTATTCACAAGCATTTCAACCATAACCCTGGCGCGATATATAAAATAACAATATTCGTTACTTTTACGCGTTTCCCGCGGAAGAGACGCGAGTGTGTTTCTGTTTGACAAGCTGGCACTGTTTAAGATGGATAGAAAAAACGCGATAGTTCTGTTTACTCCAGGAGAGAAGTTCTGAAGAATTTTGCATCCTGTTTCTCATATGACGTAATCATAACGTCTATAGCGCCCCGCCGGCGTGGGTTTTTACGGGAATTTGAGTACCGTTAAACAGGCACTTCTCAGTCTTATTGGTGTTATACGACGAGCAGGCAGTTCTGTATCTGTAATCGATCAGAGCTGTTATGGTTATAAAATTACACAACTTTTTCACAGGCGCATTTTGGTTTTGCGAGTAAATCAAACCAGTACAGTATTAATGACAGCGGTTCATTAACTGAGCTAGACAATTTTATGTAATAGTGGAAGTAATTGCTCAAAGACACAAAGGATTTATGAGAGAATGAGATAAAAATAAGAAGCGAATTTCCTTTTTTTAACGAAAGTAAAAGTACATATGTGCTTTTAACCAGAACTTCTTCGTTGTTGTAAAATATGTTTGAAATTGGCGTGTTTTTATCTATCCGTTTATTATATTTTATATGTGGTATTTTTTCTATTTCAAATTGAATAGCAGAATGTTAGAGATCACTAGTCTCTGAGGTCATTGGCTTAGACCAGTTGAAGCTGACGTGACAGCTGGAGGGGTTGACTCTAACACAGTCCATCCAGTAAACTGGTCTCAAGCTGAACAACTATAGTACAACCGTCAACCCGATTTAGCCTACAGCGATGGGTATTAATGTCACTCTAACAGAAAACAATTAATCAGCTGTGGGTTTAACGCTAAAAGAACTAGACCGTTCAACCGGAGCCGAAAAAATATAGAAGTATATAAAAAAAAGTATAACATGGGATAGACAAATTAATCCTCAGATGTCGGAAGCGGCTCCAAAGCCAACCATGTGACCATATTACTGGGCCATAAATTATTTTTAATTACTCAGTATGAATATAACATATCATTTTTGCCAAACCTTTGATAATATGCCGAATGATCTATATTTTGTAATTTGAATCACATTATCATTTTCTAGTAAGCATTTGAACAATTGTAGTGCAACATGTTTTTATATTTCTAATTTGTGTATTTTCTCCCATTGGTATATTCCAGATATCGTATGTATTTACGATGATCGAAAAGGTACAAAAAACATCATTTGAAAAAAAAAAAAAAAAAAAAAAAAAAAAAAAAAAGAAAAATTATAAACGAATCATATGAAGACATTTTTGGCATCTTGGTAATCTTTTTGTACAAAAACCATCATATCCAACTTTAACAGGCATTTATGTATACCCATGAGCCTTTTTACCCATGAAGGTCTTAGAGCTATTGTCTCCCATTTATGTCAATGCATTTTTGCCAGGTCTCGCGAGAACACGCGTGGCTGGCTAATCATTATCCTTTGATACCATTACGTCACGGTGACCTCACACACTAAAGATAAGGGCGGAGAGTTTTCCGATCACACTTACACTACTCAGCAGTCAGGGTCGTTTTATGTAAAGTGTCAAAAGGAGACAACTGTTTTCTACAAGGTAAATCAATAAAGCTTACGGAAAACGACTGGGGTAATTTATAACAGTTACTTAAAATCACCCAAGGCTATGCTGGACAGAAGCCCAATTTTTCAATATTGTCAGCAACTCTAAGCCTAAACTACAATCATTATGCCTCCAATTGTATCTGGGACACAGTTCATCTTTTCTCATGTTGAAGTTTGTGTTTTCGGACACACATAGTCATGAGTTTCACTCATCTACAGCACCAGCAAGAAGTCGCTAATTTTTATAACCAGCACAATAGCAGCCAATAACGCCTGGGGCATTTGTTTTACTCTGCCTAACGCCATTTTGTGACAGTTTGTTGAAGATGTGGGTCTTAAACATATTGACAACCATCACTTCTGTGCGGCTCATTTGAGGAAAACATGAATAAACTTTCAGATAAACATAAGTTGATCAACAACATAGAGGAAAACATTATAATATATTCACGTGATAACAACACGAGAATTCGTCAAATGATAGAGACTCCAGCTGTGAACATGAATTTTATCAGCGAATTTGTGAATGTAGATGGAAAATAGCCACACTTTCTTTGAGGAATTGAACATATGTTTCAGAAAAGACGTTTTGATGTAATTTACAAAGTAAATCTATTGCCCTTTCAATTCTGAAGCTACCTATTGAAATGAAGTAATCATATAATATTGTCAAGAAAACAGAAAGTGACAGCACTAGTGTAATGATATTATACATATATCCACTGTTTAGTTTTCCTACTTGAATAAATAACGTTAACATCACCAAGTACATTATAGTCGTTTATTTTAATACGAGCCATGCAAAGTAATAAAAAAAAAATGTAAAAAAAAAAAATGAAAAAATAAACAAAAGGTAAAATATCTACCAATAAAAGCAATTCAATTGATGGACAATTAAAAAACATTTCTCTTGAAAGTTTTCCCACGCAATTTAAATAAAGAAACAGTTAGGTTACCGGTTTGGATTGTCTGCTTTCGGATGAAATGTCGGTTTTAATTGCAATCAGTCTAGTGCTAATCAGAGGTATTTGTTTCCCGTTGTGTTTTGTGTGATTACGATCCAAACAATATGGCCGACGGCTCTATGTTTAATCAGTGCCAAACTGTGGCGGGGTTCAGCGGGAAACTGGACTAGACTTTCCCACGCCGCCAAGTTAACTCATCATGGGATTTTAAGTGACAGTCTGTCCATAAAATATTATTTGCGGAGAATAAAAATTGAACACCGATATTAGTGGGAGGACCTTCAGTATGGTAAAGCGTAACATAATTAAGCAAACTGACCTTGAATAAACTCTCAAACGTCAGTAGAAGACCAAAATAAAGATAGGCCTCAACCGGATTAATTGTGGATAAAGATGTAGAATCGTATTGAACTGAATGGTGCCTGGTCTAAAATGAATGCCTACATCTGAGGGGTTTGACCAGAAAGATAACGCATTCACGTCATTGTTCAAACCAAACTCACTCAAATCATTGACTCAACATGTATTCATTGAAACTATGGTTACAAGATTTAAATGGAGAAAGTTCGCAAACAGAAAAACAGAAAGGAGAAAAATAAATTGCATTGTTAAAATGTTGTTTACGTTTAGGGTCATTTTTCCTACTGGTTCAATGACTGGTATTTAACACCGTTCTAAATGCTATTGGTTTATAGTATTGGAGTGAATTCCAAAAGTAAATAGCTACAGAAACACTACCGTAGAATTGCACCTGATTTGTACTGTTTGAAAATTAATATTCCTCCGGCCCTCCTCCTCCCCCCCTCCCCCAAAAGACAGCATTTCGATGCTTTAAAAAATGTGCCCTTCGGCAAGGAGAGCCAACATTATGAAACACTAATTGTTCGGGTCTGGTATTTCTTCGCGTTCGAGTCACCAATGCCATAAATGCACACACTGACTGAATTTTAGCATAACCATTATTTGCATTGTTGCAATTTAACCCTATTGGAGTTTTATTCCATAGTGACGAAAACATGTCCCAATGTTATACCTAGTCCCTATTACAAGTTCCCCGGCGATATCTCCAAAGGGCATTTGTCAGATTCACGAAAAGGTCACCAAATTGAACCAAATAGCAGTGAAGGTGTATAAGAACCGATCAATGAGAATAAGAGCCAGATTATTTTCTTGGTATAATTTCCGCTCTATGTATCTGTGTTCTCTTTGGCTTTGTTCTACCAATGGCTTTTATATCATATATTTGACAAAAACCCCTCACAATAGAAAGGAGCAATACTTTTATTTTTCTAGCAATTTGACCTCAATAATTTCAATAATCAGCAGTCAGTGCCAATAGCCGGAGAAATTAAATGGAGACAAACAAACTTGAAAATGTGTTTGACAGCAACATATGTCGGGAAAATGCACACCCAAAATTTGATTGGACCATTTACTTAATGCGCGCTACTTTGGTTCGTTCATCAATTGAAAATCAATATACCCAAAAATTAAATAAAAACTGTGATCACATGAATACATTAGCCAATTTAGTTATTCTAAATGATTCGCGTTTTACTTTAAGTTTATTGTAGGACACCTTTCGACAAGAAAACACACAAGTTCCGTATGTACATACTACAGCTTTATGTTATTTAGTTAATGTTTATGTAAAATTTTGTTTACCTTTGGATGACCTTGAAATCTGTCCTGTAAGTGGGTCATATTACATTAAGATTACTTGGATTGAATTAAAATTTAACTTAAAAAAGAATTATAAGGAGCCATGCAGAATATAATAAACAAGCCCAACAATAAAAGATTTGAATGAAATTCCAACATCAAATGGCATCAATCGTTATTTGTTTAACAACAACGTCTCATTTTTAAAAATATTTTTTCGATGGCAAATTTCCTTATGTATGGGATCGTTGTATTTTTAATCCCAAAAATAAGAAACGATAATTTAGAAATTAACAATTTAAAACAAACGCTAGTAAACTAGTATTTCTTAAAATGAGTATAGGTATTTAGAAAGGCATGTACTATACAAATTACAAATATATGTCAATAAGTTTTTTGATTGGGTAAGGTGATAAACCCTTGATCTTTAGTCTGGAAGGATCAATATGCTTTTGTAATGGTTGTGTCTATACGGTATGTCAGCAGTCTATGTGTACATTTTACATTAAAACCTAGATGTCAAAGTGCTTGTTACGAACTTCTAAAGTAATGCCGTTTAATCCTTCACCTGACTTAGAGGCCGTTAGTAGCGGGTATCACTTTGTACACAAAAGCCGCATTATATCAACATAGATGTATGTTTTATCACGATAGTGAAACTCGATTAGAGTAAATCTTTTAATGGATTTCCTTTGAAATGAGGCGTAATGTTCCATGAAATTGACAATACTTGATCCTGGCGGCTGTAGACGTAATTGTGACACGCTTTCAACACAGTAAAGGCGGAGGGCTAAAATTCCACGATCCATTCAGTAAAGATGTACCTATTTTGTTACTTAAACTGCCCCTGAGGGATTTGAGTTAAAGCTAGGAGAAATAAGACTGATTCTTTATAATAGCTAACACCTAACATCACCCTCTCTTTTGTTTATTCTGGCTTTTGTAAATGCACTGTTTTCTAACGCTTTTTCGGGATACAAGCTTCTTAGCTTGAACAGCTTTTGAAAAAAAAAAAAAAAAAAAATGAAGCAGTTTGAGACAGCATTCAATCTGCGGGCCGCGGATTCGATTGCCGGCAACCTAACCAGCTAAATTTTCTGAAAGTAGATAAGTGTTCAAAGTAAATAACTTGAACAGTGTTAATATTCACTTTCTAAAAGACACAAAATCATTCATAGTAAATATATATTTTGTAAACAGGTGTCAATAGATCAGCTTTAATTTGTGTTTGATTTAGGCGCCATATATGTTGAATGATAGGTCCTTACCAGTAGCAGAAGAAACCAAGGACTTACCAGTCAGTTATGGATATTCGGGTGATATATCGATTGAATTATTGATTAGTTGTGTGGTTGATGCACGAGACCGCACGTGAGAGATCGCAAATTACTGTAGGTACCTGATCACTGCCAAACCAGAAACCTCAATTTAATAACAACACGATTGTTTGATTAGTGTTTAACCCCTGATCAAGGTCACCCTTGCTCAAGGTCATTTCAGTGATACGACGACGATCTACACAAAAATAAATAGTTCCAACAACACAGCACCAAAATGTAACGTATGATACTTTTAGTAATTATTCAGCCGAAAGAGTGAATCACGAATTATCTGTACCGATAGGGTAAAAGAGGAATTATGTCTTCCTATAAAGTGAATTCCGAAATATCTGGCAGTAGATTAAAACCTGAATTCTCTATACCGGCAAAGAGAACCCCGAGTTCTTTATACCCATAAAATAAGCCCAGAATTTTGTTTACTGATAGAGTAAACCCCGAATTCTCTATATCGGCACAGTGAACCCCGATTTTTTTTAATACCTACACAGTGAGCCCCGAAATCTCAATCCCAATACGGTGATTCCCGAATTATTCATACCAATAGAATAAATTCAGAATTCTCTATACGGATAAAGTGAACCCCACATTCTCTATGTCGATAGGGTGAATCCTGAATTATCTGTACCAATAGAGTGAAGTCTGCATTTTTTGAACTGATAGTGAATATCGAATTTTATATATCGATAGAGTTAATCCAACATTGATTGATTGTTTTATTCACCATATTATCATAGACAAGATATTGAAGAAATAATCGTCAGAGAGATGGCGGGAATAAAGTCCGACTGGACTTGTTATATCCCAGTTATTGTTAAGACGTGTAATATCTAGGATTATACTTGGTTATGGTAGACACTTTAAGAACGTATATCATATACAGAAACGATTATACATTTGACACATATATAAACAAGAATTGTAATATCATTTTCATACACTTACACATAAATACGCGCAAGGGCATATTTCTGAAAGTACACGCACACAACACGCACACACTCACACACACACACATACACGCACGTACATATATATATTAAACAATTCGAATCTCGCCTGGCTGTGTAGAAGTCATGCATGGGTTAATTGTATTATATTATTCTGTGAACAAGAATTTTTTAAGATTTGTCTTAAATAAAGAGATAGATAGAGTATTTTTAAGCTTATCGGACAGTCTGTTCCATTCTCGAGGTCCTGCTACGTATAGAGAATAAAAAGATATATTCAGAAAAAAAAGCGGTTTATAAAGGTTGACTGCAGAATTTCTAGTTGGGTAGGGATGAACAGTCGATTGCATGGAAAATA
>JARFOD010080509.1:0-19687 GCA_031763545.1 Mopalia muscosa
GACCGTCTTCCCGACATCATTGAAAACTGTTGACCGCTTCTCTCTTTCATGTAACTTTTCTTTTTTTGCTAGCTATAAGTTTTGCTTGAATTTTATGATTTGATATTTGGCATGGAAAGTGCGAACTATTCGAATTATTATTTTGGTTAACGCCTTTGGATCTGTGAATGTCGGCAATTATCGGGTTGGACTAGTCTTTCTAACAAATCAAATAGGAATGCTCAAGTGCTCTAAAATGGCACCATTTCATCATCCAAAATCTGTCCTCAAGCTTTGAAGAGGAATTCTAGCTGCACTAGCTGGGTGATGACATTAGCTATACTCTCCAATTCGATGACACATGGCAGGTCACTTTTCTGTTACATTTTTATATAAGTGTTAACTCAACTTTATCCGATTTTCTTTATCGGATTCGCCACCGCTGTATGAACAGTCATAGTCTGTCATGTTTGTTTACAATCTGTACTATTTGACAGCGTGTATTAATACCAAATAAGTGGGTGTGACGTAGCAAAATTTGCGACGGGTATAGCTAGGTTTTACGGTCCCAAAATAAACCAAACAGCCAACCAGATTGCAGATACAAACTAAATTGGCTACGCTCCCGAAACCGAATAACGTATCCCTTTTGTTGAAGACTAATGGATTGCTATTTGTGTCATGTTCATTTTATATTGTTTTATCTCAGTCATTCGTTGCATAAGTGCTGTTTCTTCCTAAATGGGAATGATCATTCATGTTTTGGCCAATGCGACAAATAGTGAAGCAATGTTAACTCAGTGGAGTATTAAAGCAAGTCTTCGTCGGAGCTCTCTCAGTCTGGGTTTGTGAACCCGGAACGTGTAAACAAAACATACCAATTAGTATACGTATTGAATTACCTGGAATGTCCCGAGAATCCCATATCTTACTGTTTAATGGGTTTTAATTGTTAACCTTTGTTAATGCAAAAAGGTGCGTGTTTTAAATCTCCAGGTTTTAACTGTAGAGAATCCCATATCTTCCTGCTTAATGGCTGTTAATCGTTAACCTTTGTTAATGCAAAAAGGTGCGTGTTTAAAATCTCCAAGTTGCCCGGATACATAGTAGAATAAAATCGATGAGTCACAGCCAACTGTAGGATTTAAATATGTTGGCTGACAGCATCCACGAACCCTTGAACGACAAACCATCAGATGTAACCTTATTCTGTCATTTCAGGACAAATATATTGTTTGTATGCATTTTCACTACAAGGCAAAAGTTTTTTTTAATAAAATCCATTTATTAGCAAATCGTTGCCTATAAATTATTACATTACTTGTATTTATCTATGAAACATTTGCCAAAATACCTCACAAGTGTTCCGTAACATGTAATCGATAATCCAATGCAATTTGCAGATTTCACAGTTAGGTCTGTCCGGATAAAAACTGATAAGAGCTCTAATTACGTTAGAGATAAATACAATAAAATGTTGCCCAGCGACAATTGGTATCGCGGCGATTCGGCTGAAAAATTGAGTAACAACTTTAATTGTGTGCATTGCCCGAGCATTTTTTTTATACAAATTACAGCTCCATACAGACAAATCCCTGCATGTAATGGAACTAGGAGGGATAAGGTTGTATTGAGCAGAAACCATAGTGACAAGCTCACAGTGGTGCAAAAGTGGCTCCTGACCCGATTCTAATCCACTTAAACTCTTCTCAACACGTTTTTATGCTATATTATGCGTTGTTAATTCTTCCCCGTTATACTAGGGTTATATACTAGGGATCAAATAACAACGTCGAATGTGCCACAAAAAAGCGGCTATTGTCCTGACGATATTGTATAATATTTAGCATTTGGGAATTGGTAAGTCACAGTGAAAACGTTCGGTAAAACGGTCGCCCCCATCGAGCAATATTGTATTTCCAGTATAAAAATGACTTTTAGTGCGTTAAGTAATGATTACGAGCTCAGAGACAACATTGCAGTGAAGCCTACATCAACTTGTTTGTTAAGTGTTGGGTTCCTACGAAAATCAGCAAGGATTTTATCTTTATTCTTATAAGAGATGAAACTTAAGAATTTAGTATTAGCACTTAACTTGTAGTCCATGGGCCCAAGCATATATATATATTGAAGCAAAGTTCATGTCATTACATCGAGATGGACTTGCAAATCAGACATTTTTCATAAACAGTGAGCAGAGGTCAATATAATGATCAATGCATCTGGCGAATGGCAAACAAAAGTTGGGAAAGTAATAACAAGGGCTGAAGGTTGAGAATTCATTCAGCAGAGGGTAGGCTTGTCAGTCAAGGACTCGACGAAAGATCTTCCCCCATCCATTATCAAAACCAGTGATGTTTGGACCAATCTTGATTCTTGAAAGTGTTAAGTTTTTTTATTTCCCACGAGTGAAAAGTTGTCATACTAAGACCGTGAAACATCAAAACTTTATAAAGTATAACATTCAACTGAAACGCATAGCGTCAACAAACCTCTCGAGACTCATAGATTCATACTAAAAAGTATCATTTGCATTCGGTCGTGGAAGGCAGCTCTACCCCGAGGAAATCTAAATTGATCCGTATACCTCATAAAGTCTAACAAATGTAACCAAGGGATTGCCCTTTAAATTTCGGTAACACTATGATGATTTAAAACTTGAAATAAAACTCGGCTCTGGTACGAGGTCGTTGAAAATTCGGTTTCTTTCGGGATAAATCGGCCTCAAAATGGCTATTCTGGATAGATTTATGTGTTTGTCTGCCTGTTTGATTCAAAAGAAAATGATACCGAATTTTCTTGAAATTCAGCGTTAGTCTGTTTTTTTTTTAATTTTGTTTTTTAAGGGTAACATCCCGCTATCATCATAGTTATAGCTGAATTGAGGTAACTGATATTTGGACTCTTCTTACATTCGTTATGTTTAGAACAAATCCCAACACTTTTGTATCAATTCGATCCGAATTATCCCGAACAGCAAAACAGTCCGTGGAACCTTGGACTATTGTAACCGGCGTATAACACAGTTCATTTTAAAAGAATTCTTTCTTTACGATACAACCCCCAGTTATCCAAAACGGATTCCCCCAAAACAGTTGTACACAGATGCCAGCATGTATCATACAAAATCTATTTTGCCAACTGTCTCTGCCATATCCACAGCATAGCATAGGAATCCGTTACAAGCCACTTGGGGTGACACATTTTGCTTTCAAATCGATCTTCTTCTTTTTTTCAAATAATCCCACAAAATCCTTTTCACGCTTGTCTGTGGTTATATTTTCCTTACATCTTGTATAGATTCCAAACAAGTTTATTCTGTATTTTACAGTATATGATTTGAGTCAACTAAATTGCCCTCTGTGGCCAAAAGTATACGAAATGACCCCAAAATGACACATTAAATTAAATCAACTTTTCTAAGATTTTTGCGCCAATCAGAGCCGATGGAAAATTGCAAAGCAATATTGTATTGAACTATAGAAGAGATCTAAGAAATTACAACAAAAGGAACTTTAAACAGAGGAAATTAAATTAATGCAACTCAATCCGAATACTGTAGTCATTTTTTGGTATTCTATATTTCAGCTTGTACATTTACAATGTGATTTTCCTTTTTCTTTAAATTAATTCTGTCAGAAAAACGCTTAATCCTTAGCTCGAATCCAGGGGTGATTGCGTATTAAACCCAGAACCAATAGAAAGGGTCATGTGAGATAAAGTCATGGGTTAAGAAAACCATTCAATCTTGAAGTAACCGTCTGACTGTTTCGGTTAAAACAGGAACAAAGCCGTTCTCGCAAAAATTGCTGACGTCAAAACCTAGCTGGTGTTAAATAACAATAATATATTTTCCGAACGATCAATCTAACTGCTGGCTTTGTATTTAGAAAGTTATACACACATTTTAAACGATAAAAGTATACTGGTATGCTATCGGAGAGGGTGGAAATAACTGGAAGTATCAAATGTAAGAGCCAAGTCAGCAAGTCATTATACAAGCGCACTTGATTGGGTTCACAAGTTTAACCATTCAGCCGATAACCTGTTGCAACCGGCATATCTGACTCATGTATATGCACTGCGATTAGTCTGTTAATTACTATGGCGATAAGCTGTTGATAAGGGTCGATATATAGAACGCCTAGTTTGACAGTGATCCAAATCGTCTTCAAGACAGAGTCTACTGGAGTGAATAATAATTTTTCCATATAAACCAAAAGGCGTTTAACGAAAAGCAATAGATAATTATTCAAAACGATAATAATCAATGTATTAAGGTAGGGGTATATATAAAATTGTGTTTCGTTGAGTTCTCCTCTTGTGCGCAGAAGTCTACATCCTGTAGATTTGAATGTTCCTCCGTTCATTCAAACGAAACTAAAACTTCTCTATTTAATAAAATCCGAGAACTGTCGGGTAGTTAAAAATTTAATCATTGCAATAAGTTCAAGCTGTTGATTGATTGAACGTGATAACTTTATGCAAGTGCAATTTTATAACAAGACAACGACTGTAATATAAATATCTCAAAATCAGGTCAGATTGGATCGATTTACTTTCAAGAGCCAAATGTAAACCTCCGTTTAAAAAATCTCACTCTTTAGGTCCTCAAGCTTAACTAAGGTTGACGTTAACATTTTACATATCTAATACGTGTTGTACTTACTGTTTGTGACAACAGTGATCAATGGACCCGATGGGTTTTCCTGATTAATTTGATATCGTTTGCAGAAGTATATATATATATACTTTTGACCTACTATAAAATTATAAATTGTGGCGTTATTAGGTGTAGATACTAACGAGTTATCACAATAAACTGCTGATGGTATTGGACTTTATCCCTTCTTTGTATGTTTGTTACAACATGATTATAGTTTCATCCTCTTGCAGGTTAGGCACAAAGAGTAAACTCATTTGCATCATTGTATTCCAACAGCAATGTGGATAGTGTGATACTATTTTAAAATTAAACTGTTGAACAACAACTGGATCGAGTAATGAACTCTTCTGCATTTGATCAGTCTACTTTTCAGTTGGTTTAACAATTCTGTTATCCTCCATCTTAACACGTGTATGTAATAAACGAGTAACTGACACGAGGACACACTTGATAGTGAAGTGGAAACGTTACCTCTCGGAATATAGATATACCTACTATGGACGGAGCCATGTCATCACTTTGTCTACAGGAAATTATATACTAATAAAGATTCACACTTCCCAAAGTCATTACAAGCAGTTGCATAATAGTGTGAGACTGGCTGGTAAGTATACGGAATTGGTGCTTCCCAGCACAGTTATGGGGTTAAAACAAACGGACGTCCCTTGAAAACACGCTTTGTCAGTTTATGGATTACACACCGGCTAGCGGGAAAAAATAGATTTAAAAATGTTACTTTAACAACACAAATATTGCAAAAATTGTATAGGTTTCGTCAAATTTTATCTCTTGCCTATACCGACTATGTTAACAAAAACTCGATTTTAACATGCATTGTTGTCTTATTTGTGGCCAATCTTTAGTGTAGACTTTGATTCTTCTAAGCAACAAAGTGACGTGGGCCTGATGCGTTTACCTTCCGACACCATCAACTCGGGCGGGCCAATTCATTTCAAGCTCTATTGAGATCCATAGTACGGTATGTCTGTTATTTTTTCAAATGGTCAATATGCTGACTCGTGACTGCCCCAGGAGCGGTCATAAACCAGCTGTTACAACCCACGCAGGCGTTATACCATGAACACAAATATGTTACAAACCTGCTGTCAGCCACAAAAAACAATATTCCAATTCCCAAAATACAATGGACTGATCAACCAAATAGTCTCACACTAAAGGAAATTGTTGAAATGTCAAGATTGTTTATGATAAAAAAATTACCGTTGAATGTTATTATTATAACTTCTCTTGTCCTGATGCTCTTAGAGCTAAGGGGCAGAACAACTCCAATAAGATTTTACACAAACTATTCATGTTACTTTTAACAGTAAATCGGGAATTAAATAGGCAGTATTGGACAATTAGTTCGGTTAACCTGAATCCTCAACATTGATGCATCGTGACTGTTAACACCCACTGCTGTGCTTTCGGCAACATATACAAACTTCGAGTTCTAACAGGTACTTTTTTCTTCGGAACAACTGCAAGTTCAGCTGTTCACATCCAGCGGACCAATGCAGGTTAACCACAATGGAGCCAGCATCTCACCAACCTGGCCTATTTGAAGAATAGACGAAAGACTGTTTGCAAAATCGGCTAATTATATCCACTACCATCCGCCTATCAAGTCCCCAGCGATTGCCTACCAATAGTTTTGTAACCACGGAAAAAAATTAAACGCACGCCTTGGCATATCGCATTTCATCACAAATAAATACTTAATTTCCGCCAAATTGTTTATGGAATATTCCACGTAATATTCGATTTCATATTCCAGAAATTGAATTAGCTTCTTTGTATTAGACTTGTGGTTATTTCTCTTATAACAATGGGTATCCTTCTAGAAGGCTGGGTGTAGGTGGCCGGCATTCACCGCTGGCGATTCGGTGCCTAACAACGAGGGCCGAGGGTTTGATTCCTGGACGGGTTTAAACCAGCAAAATTTTCTGAACTAGAATCTGTTTAAATTAAAAAGCGTTTTCCCAAAATAATGAAAATACTGTTAATGGCTGTCCAGCCTAAAAGTAATGGATGACACGATACAAACACGTGATGGTGTAAGAAAAACAGTCGAATTTACAGGGAAAGGTAACAAACAACCGCTTCTATTGACCCCTAGCTCCAGAACATTACCTACCCATTAATGATGCAGTGCAAATAACGGCAATGCACTTACCCACAGCCCAAGGCAATGTACATACACCAACCCCAAATCTAACATTTGCTAATTGCAATTACCATAAAATTGTGCAGTATTGAGATGAATTACCAAAGGTTGATTCACTGGTATCTGGCGTCGTGCAGAACTCGTGCTCAGTGGTATTTCACGGCATTCGGCGGTTCTAACAGTAAATAGCCACACAAGCACTACTGGCAATAATGCTAAGTGCCTGCTATGTTGGAATGTTAATGTTCCTCCAATGCTACGTGAACACAGCATGACTGTGCTCCAGACATACTATCCTTTGCAGGCGGTCAACTCTACTGAACTGTTATCGCACATTTGAGTCATTAAAACATGATTAACTACCTCGGTAAAAAAAAAATTGTTTCGCCTAGTACGTGTAGGCTTCTGCGGGGATACCCTGTCGATGGTGGCATACAAGTGGAAATGCAAACCATCTACCTTGAGACTCATTTCCGAAACCCCATGTTGATATATTCTAGTATAATTATTGCAATTGGGACAAACACTATCTGAAGAAGACAGGATCAGATTTTGTCGGAATTCTTGGTGCCACAAGGATTGATGACACAAGGGCCAGACTAATTTCCCCTATAGTAAAGGTATGGTTAAACTAGATCCTATGACACTGCTTCTACTCTAGAAAACAAGTGCTCGCATACTCTCATAAGGAGTGACCAAGATATCGCTTTCTATTTGACCGTGCTTGATTGCGCTGAATGCAGACACAAAATGATCACTCTAATACGGTAGAAAAACAGTTCTGTATATATCCCTACCAGACATTCGGTATCGGTTTCTAATTGTTGTCAGGAAGTTACGTATTCAAAAAACTACTTCCAGGCAGAAAAAAAGCAATTGGCGCCCGATTCCTCTTGATTCTGTAGACACAGACAGCGCTGTTCATCCGTGGGTGATAAGAAAATTACATTTGATAGAAAAGCAATTACTGAAACGGCAAAACTAATTTTAATCGTTTCGAGGGTAACTGAATTGGTTTACTCTATTTGAAACTCGCCTGGAGAGTGGAGAGAATACTTTTTCCACGTGTAGGCTACTTGAAATTTTCCTTGAGAGAATTGACCTTCTCAATAGCATTGAAGACGTGGAGCGATGTTTAAGTTTGTTTACCAGCCTGAGATGATCATTTAACTGACTTATTTTCAGTTGGCATATATCTTTTATAACGGACATCAGATAAGAGAGCTAGTCAGTCGCCAGCGGATATCTCTTTACCTGAATTGGCATCACAAATGGCGCCCAATGTTATTTGTTGTTTAATCAAGGGTTTCCAGATTTTTGGAAAAACAGAAATGGTTAACAGTTACACAAATAAAAATTGAGCAATGAACTTTTGATTCTTTATGTTTACCATTACAATTTTTTTTACAGCGTTTGAAAATGGAATAATTATACATTCAAGCAGACAGATCGATCTTTGGTAATGCAGGTACTGAAACCTAACAACAACTATTCAATAATCGAGCCGTTTATTGTAGCTTTCTATATGGCCAGAACAAAAACCGACAGTTGAAGCACAAGATTGTTCGTAAGATTTTTACCAGTTTACAACCATTCTTTGTGTGGCCATTGTTCGGAAGACACAGTTGTAGCTCATTGTTCTTTGTGTTCCTTCATCTTCTGGTTTAAATGAGATTGGACGTTATAACAAAATGAAGGAAAACTTCAATGACGTCATGCGCAAAAACCAACGCCAAGACAAGTAGCAAACCAAAGAATTTCACAACAGAACATCAGTAGAGAATATCTTCAATTAAAACAAATTAAACGTATCTACAGGTCAGTGTTGCTCATTTTAAAGGGTTAAATAATGTTCGATTGATTGGTGTTAAACGCCGTGTCCAAGGGTATTAGACAATCAATGTTCCTCTAGTGCTATAAAGTAAAGTAGTATGGCTATATTTGAAGCATATATACTACTCTCAGCCAAAGGCCGATAAATCTTTGTAAATTATGTTTTGTATTTTTGATTTTAATGATATATTTTGGTTTTAAGGCCAGGCATGTAGAAACAATGCTATTCACTGTATAATATATGTGCTGTATTGATATCGGATATTGATCTCTATAATGAGTCATCAACGATAATGAACGAGTAAAGTGTGAAGCTCTAGAGAATTCAATGCTCAGGTGCGTAATAACTGTTGATCGTTAACCTATACAAACAGGTGAGAGATCTAAATCGGGATATATGACGGAGGTAGCCAATGAGTCACATCCCATCAAGTTGACTCAACGAGCATCTATCCGCGGGTCATGAATCTGCGGGTTCTTACAATAAATCCACAGCAAACTATGATGCCTATCCTCCATACTACATGTATTTGACGGTGCTCTATATGCAATGTCATGGCGAAAATCGCCCACAACAATGCAATGATACAATTCAAGCAGGTTCTGATTTTTAATTTCCGTTAGTCTTGTATAAAATCCTTCTTTATTGTACACGGGCTTTGATAAACGACACCTCAATGAACATAAATCACGAATTTATTATCTCTTTTCCACTTCCCTAGATACTTATTTTGGATAAAATGACATCTCAAATGTAAGTCTTATAGGTTTTCACACTTACACAACAAGTAAGCCTATTGTTTATTGATTTTAAAGACTCAACATGTGGAGAAAAAAAGTACAGTGGACATACGATTTGGTTTGTGGTGAACACTTGGAAAAAAATGGATTGATCAGCGCTTGGCACAAAGCTCCGACAGGATTAGATAACTGAAATACAAATCAATCTGTATTATATATCCAGTCTATCAAAAGGGATGATAGCACTATGCATTCATTTGTCAGGCAGAAGAAGAAAGTTATGCATAGCGGGGAATGCTCAGAAATTCTTCAGTAAAATGTGGTAGTTCAGTCAGCCAGAGATTCCCAGCATGACCTCTCCAATTTTCAGACCGAGTAGGTTTCATCGTTGACAGACAAGTGAGGTATTAGGCCCAGCTTGGAAATGTTTAATAACAATTTTCTATCCGTCACCGGGCAATATACTCAGACTGTCAAAAGATCACATCAAAACCTTATACATAATGTTCCGCTGAAAGGCCAACTGTCAACAAAAAAACTCTGATACCAATAACCCTATGATACTGAATAACATTTGCATTCATATATGTAATGACGTAAAGGTAGCACTATCTTATAAGAAAATATATAATAAACAACAACATATCGTTTGAGTTTAGTAGTTAAAGATAAGTGTGTATGTGTGCATGTGTGTGTATGCGTGTGCTTGTGTTTTTACCGTCAACCGTAGACATGTGCACTAATACACACCAACTAACCGAGGTCACACCTGCAACCGAGGACGTCCTCGGTTGTAAAAAGTAGAAAAAATATCATTTTTGTGAATTTTATATGGCCCCTTACTAAAACAATCCTGTTTTGCTGACGTCCCAAGTTGAGTGATTTGCAACGCATTTAGTTACACTCGATGTGTGTGCGGGCCACCAGTTCCCCTGAGAGTCATACATTTTGACCTCGTTTGTACGTAAGAATACGCCCGGAAATGTCCTCGGTTCTCTTATTTATTGAGCACATCATACACATTTGGAGGTCCGCGGATGTGCTGCCTTGTTTGCATCCCAACACACCGGTCCATTGCCCGACTGAACGGAGTCTTTTTGCAAGCTTCATAAGCCTTATCGAGTGATTACCCCCCTTGAGAGAGCGCCACTGCAGAGCTACAAAATGGCGACAAGAAGCAAAAATGTTGTCAAGGCGGATAAAATTGTATTATACGTGGATCTAATACCACCGAAAGGTAAGTCTACCGGTAGTAAACCTAAAATAATATATACTCTACGCTACAGCTCGGTCGTAGATTTCAATCTACAACATAGAACAAATCAAATCGTCATTTTTCAAATATTATGTTCACCACGAGCTGATTACAAAATCATTTTCTCGACTGCGAAATGCGAGTCGGCGCTACTGTTACATAGTTTAGATAATACGTATACTCGGAGCTGTTTAAATATAAAATTAACATTTCATCAAATGTTCATACATTCTGTAAACGCAAATTTAAAAATACATAATTACCATAGTAAATAATTTACAAAAATGTCCCACT
Source organism: Mopalia muscosa (assembly GCA_031763545.1). Lineage (NCBI taxonomy): Eukaryota > Metazoa > Mollusca > Polyplacophora > Chitonida > Mopaliidae > Mopalia > Mopalia muscosa. The sequence continues at coordinate 10,936 of JARFOD010080509.1, forward strand.
TAACCTCAAGAAACCGTGAGTTACAAGTTGATATAAAACCCGTCAATGTTACTTGTAACATTCAGTAAAATATAAAGAAAACTTTCGATTATGATCAAATACTTAGAAAGTTCTTTAAAGGTAGGTCGGCCCCTTCGAAGTCAAAATTTGTCTGGTTTTTTTTTTGTATTTGTTAATACGAAAATTCACATTATTAGCCTGCATTTAGTGAACAATTATACAAAAATTCGCATAAGAAGTCCTTTAATTTTAGGTTTGAAAATTGTGATTCAGTGCATTGTCAGTGTACAGCCGGATTGTTTCTGCCTGAATTCTAGCATTTCATTTTTTGGTGATAGGCAAATTTTAACCCCAAAGGGTCCTACCATCCTTAATAAATGAAGCACAAAGTTACAATAACAAATAGACATTTTCAACTTCCTTATTTCTTTAAAAAAATTTTAATTGTCATTAAATGCTTGAAATCATAGTGTCTCAATGTCTATTTAAGTTAGACTTCTGTCTGCTTGACAACCAGGCTAAAATAGGTAAAAATAATTGATGAGAGGACTTTAAAATATTGTCCTGGTAATTTCTGGTATTTTTCAGAGGTGTTTAACGAAACCAGAATGTGGCCGGCAAACCCTTCAGGAGCTGTTAATACGACCTGTTCAGAGATTACCCAGTGTTATGTTACTGTTAAATGGTGAGTAATATCAGTATGGAATCGCTCTGGGGTTTTACTCTATACTTATTGCTTTTGTAATATTTTGTTGCTGTCCGCGTTTTATTGTTGAAACAAATGTAGTAAAATTAAGGCCTTAAAACAGGATAGGTATTGAAATAGGATAGGTCAAATATTACCCTTGAGTACAATGCTAAACTGTAATCAAGCAAACTTACATTGTACTGTTTTTAGTAAGCAATTGGGAAAGAAACCAACAAAGTTATGGTTGTTGGGGTCTTTATCATTCTCATCATGTGAATGAAATACATATAAGCTATGTGTTAAACACCAATCAATCATTCCTCTCTCTTCATTTATAGACATGGGAAAAAACAAAGCATTTTTACGCACTGTTATATTTTATGGATTCTGTCGCATTAATTTCAGATATTCTCAAGCACACGAACAAGTCAAACACTGACCATGGTAAAGTTGAGAGAGCACTGGCCGCTTTAAAGGAAGCGATGACGTAAGTTAATAATTTCCTTGCTATAATTGTTAATACGAAGGAGGATGGTTGGTGGTTCTGGTTGCCCAGTGGAACTAGTACTAAGGGGCCCACGACAGGGGCTTAGTGGTAGCGAGTGCATTTCCTAAACTGAACCTGTTTCAATTTACAGTTCACCAGATCAAGTCCGCCTGTCGACCATCAGGAATATGAGCGAGTCACCTGATGTGGCTCCGGCAATTGTGGGGGTGGTTTTTACCAGGGTTCCTCCGTAATACGGTTGAGTGCGCTTCCTAAACTGAACCTGCTTTGATTTACCGTTCATCAGATTGAGTCCGCCTGTCAACCATAAGGTATATGAGCGATTCACAGGTGGTGGCTCCGGCATCGTGGGGGTTTACAAGGTTTCTGCTTGATTTTCCACTGTAAGAAGGCTGTAGAATCAAATTAAGGAATCTCTGATTACAGTATTTCTCGAATATCTCAGTTCAAGTAAAATTATATATTAATGCAACATTTGTTAAACAAATCATAAATTGTTTCTTCCAATTTTTTTTTTAGACATATAAATGAAGATAAGAGGAAGATAGAAGGGAAAGTGGCCATGTTTGACATTGTTTATGATATTGATAACTGCCCAGTAAGTACACATGTCTTGTTCATTAAATGACTTTCAGAGACACATTCTAGTCGTCTGTCTAATTGATGTTTTGGTCATAAAGTGTATGACAATTTTCATACAGCATGTTCCTCTGTGGCTCTTTTTGAATAATTTTCATCCTCTCTTTACGGGCCTGAAGTCGTGATTCTGTGGTTAAGGTACCCAATTGATGATTGAGAGCTTCTGATTTCTTCTAGTACAGTTCAAAATAGCTTTGGATTATTAAAACTGGCACATCTGCCATCTACATTCAATTAAAATAACCTTAACTATGCCTAAAAAGGCTACTGAATACTCCTGGCTATATCCCTTGAAAGGTTACCATTAAATATACTTAAATATGCCATCAACTTATCATTTCTTCATTATATCAAAGAACCCGAGGGTTACAGATATATACCTTCCTCACCACTACTAGCGGCTGACATTTTGGGTGTGGCCAACCCTGTCCATGACGTTACATGACTAACACTCTTCTGTGTTATGGGTTAATAACTTGTGTTAACCAATAACATATATAGGTCATTGGTGTGAACTGTCAAAGGTTTAAACAGTTGACGCTACAGGTCCCATAACGTAGGCACCTATTTTGAAAAGAAAGATATTTGATTGGTCAATATTTGTGTAGCTCTTCTGTTTAATGATAAAAGTACCTACACATGGCTGTGTGGATTAAATGGTCTGTGGTTTGTGCATTACCCATTGTTTAAGGTTCAATTATAAAATTTATATTGCTAGATTAGAAAATTAGAGAGCATAATTGAACACAAGAAATGATGCTTGTTTTACCTATATGCATCTTATTTCAGCCTGGAGTATCGCTTTAAGGTGCTTGTAGATAACAAGAAATAACTCAGTTGCTGTGTCTTTGTGATATGAGTCTTGTTCAATGCTAGTTTGACTTTCCTTCCTCCAGGGAAAGAACACCGTCCTTTAAGTGAAATAAGTAAGATGTTTAAACTTGATAGATTAACCTATTAAAAATTCAATTGTTTTTTAAATGCTGTTAACTATTTAACTCACACTTCCCTTTGTTTCAGCCCAATTTGCTGTCATTTCATCGTAGTTTTGAGTTGAGGGCTGATGTTGTCGAGATTACAGGTGGTTTGAGTGGCAAGGGAGATCACCTTAGTCTCTTTCTTTTCTCCGATAGTCTGGAGGTAATATTTGTTTGTAAATACTCTCCTCACTTGACAAATCTGTGGTTTAAATGTATAGAGCCGGACACTTTTGTAAATTGTATTTGAAGCTATTGGTACAGCATACCTGTCAAAGAAGCAAAATACCAATCAAGCAATCAATATCAATCAATCAATTAATCAATCACCATCCAGCTAACCCTCTTGCAACTCAAGTAAAAATCCAAAAATAAAATGAAACACCAAGTTGACCAATATTTACATGTGTATGTTACAGATCTGTAAACGTAGAATGAAGACGTTAAATCAGATGAAGAGCCCACATCATAAAACCCCCCACAAGACGCCACAAAAAGCTTTCAAACATCTGGAGATGATGCCACTAACTTCTATTAAACGTGTTCTTGATGTTGTGGAAACTGAAGGTAGGTTAAGTACGGCACCAAACCCTTATCAAACAAAACAAATTGAAGGGACAGTAAAAGCGTATGTATCTCTTAGCAATACCTTGTATTTGTACAAGTGTATGTATGTTCCAAGCTACTTTATGTCATAGCAGATTTCACTCAAAAGGGAATACTCACAGCTGGTCAATAAAACCATCTGGGAGAGTTTGTTTTGAGTATAACCTTACTGTTTACTTAGCACTGGAGAGAGATTCATTTCTCAATTTTTGGGCTTCATTAGGTTTTTACGAGGTTTCTTTCAGGTTTTCCACTGTAATAAGGCTAGGAACAGTGTGAAGTGGACAATCTGTTGTCATATAAGTGAAATACTCCTGAGTAACAAACCCTAATCAAACAAACAAACAAATATAAATATGCGCTTGTTATCATATTGAACCCCAATCCAAAAAACGACAAACTCTATTTGTGGACAGATGTTATCTGTTGGTCTGTTTGACTTTTGATATTTTTTTGCAGAGTGTCGAAATGTGTTTGGTTTGATTTGCCGGAACAACTCTGAGTTTAAAGAGAAGCTCTACAGTTTTACCATGGACTGTGAAGATACTAATAAGATTGACTTTCTAACAGCACTCTGTAAAAAAATGGCAAACGCCATGTGTAGAGCTGATTATGTGAGTATAAGAATATTGCTATGATATGAACGAAAAGAAAAAAAAAGCGTTATGGGTACAAATTTCTTACTTGATTGGATAATACATTACTATCCATTTCAGATGAAAGACTATTTAATAAAGTATAAAATTTATAGTTTTATTTATAGAGCTTTAAAAACTAGTGGTTGTTTTGTGTAGCAATAACATTCAACTTAATCCCTTATTGGGATATTATACAGGTGATATTAAAATGACCTGTTTTATTTCTCTTACCCAGGAGAACCTGATGTGCCAGGTAGATGGGCAGGAGTTTAACATTAATATGCATGATCTGGGCACAAATTCCATCAGCAAGGCTTTCAAGTAAGTTATCTAAACACACAGTCAGATCTGTAAATTCGGTAGCTGGACATTATTGTCGACTTGGTCATAGCAGATCGTCAGATTATTTTAAAGACAAATTGCTTGTCCTAGTTTTATTGGTTTTCCTTGGTACTTTTGCTAGCAAACTAATAAAGTCTTTAACGTTGTCATTTTGTATCATTTGCCTGTCAAGATTTGATGACATTGGCTAACATTGTTCCACAAATGTATTGTTAAACAAATATCATTCTTGTCTGCTTTTTTTTGGGTTACCCTTTAGGCCTCTAAAAAGATTCTGTTTTTTTTATGCTTGCAGTCTACATGTATCCTATACATTTCTATAAACTGTAAGTTTATAAATGATTGAAATTAATTATTGAATATGCAAACCATTGACAAGACTGAACTTCAAATTCCTTTTCTGGTTTGTTATTTGATAGGTTTGGTAAGCGTGTCAGTAGAGCCTTTTCATTCAACAAGACTCCAAGGAAATTAAAGAGGGCAATATCCAACATGTCTAATGTGTTTAGCCCATATCCTCATGATAACGGGTCGTATATAGGCACACCGGGCAGTGATCTCCGCGGGCGAAGGTTAGCCAGCAGTATTGACCTCACGGTAAGGCCTTCATCACATTTATTTCTTTTGTAAGTCAAACATGAAAAAAAAAACCAACATATTTTTACTATCCTCCTTAGGGGGTGTTTTTTTCTACAAACAGAGAAGGCCAAGTAGTCGCAAAAAACATCATCAATGCACTAGAATTGCAGCATGAGATACATGTACATACTAACCTTAATGTTGAAATTTAGGGTCACTTTTATATTTAAGATCAGCGAGAGTTCACGGCCGTGGCTTAGTGGTTATGGTGTGTGCTCTTTAAGCCTACTTTGATGTACTGTTCACATGATCAAGTCCGTCTTTTGACCCTCAGGTATATGAGTGAGTCATAAGCTCCGGCAATTTCCGGATTGTTAAACCCCAATTAAACAAACAAACAATCAAGATCAGAGAAGACAAGGCCTGTAATATTGAAGAATCTTATAGTAAAAAAATAACTTTTTTTCTTGTGCATTAAGAGTATTACACTGATAATTGGTTGGTGTTAAGAGAGAGCTTCCTGTTACCATGATGTATTTGAACTGCTAACAGGAAGCCAATATACTTGCAGCATATTCATTTGAGTGAAATAGCATTTAAGTTTTGCATTAAACTCCAAACAAACAAACAAATCACCAAACAGTGAAGACATTGTTTGAGTGTGAGGTGAAAGTGATAACCCACAAGATAGTATTACATGCTAACAAAATCTGGTATTTCATAAACATAATAAATAATACTTTACCTGTATAAGATCAGGATCACCATTATTAACAATTATTTATTTTTTCAGGATGCAAGTTCTCCATTAAGTAGTTTGACAAATATTCACGAGGACGGGTTTCCTGACAGTGATACCATCAGTCTGGGCGCGTACTCCATGCAGGTGAGCAACAGATATATTCTACGTTACACATTTCTGCTAAGATCTAAGAGTTTGCCATGCCGTTGTTTTGTGAGTGGTTTCCTTTACCCATTGGGCCCGCGTCGCCGTGGCTTATTGGTTAGCTAGTGTGCTTTATAAGCCTACTTCAATGTACAATTCACCGGATCGAGTTTGTCTGTTGACCCCCAGTTATATGAGTGATTCAGAAGATGTGGCTCTGGCAATCGCGGGATCTCCAGCAAACAAACAAAATCTTTTACCCATTAGGCTAAAACACCATCATATAAGTGAAATAACTTAAAGTATGTTGTAAACAATAATCAAACAAATCTTTATTGTTAGTGTTTTTCCTTTGCTCATGGACCCTCTGGCTAATGGCAGTTGGTTTGAAGAGTAGCAATCGTGTCTTTACTTAGCACAGGAGGAAAATGAACTTTCCAGAATTATGGAAAAGCTTCATATCTTGGCTGCGCTGGTGTCCATTATTGTTGGGAAACATTAGCATCAGAATACCCTATGGCACCACTCAATCAATCCTTGGGTCATGGGATCAAACACCAGATCGGTCAAGTCTTGTCCACTTTGAAATATATAAATAGGTCACTGTAGACGTTGAGACATCCCTCAAAATTCCATGTGACTTGAGAAAACGTATGTTTTGTAATTTTAATGTTGCATTAAAAAAACTTGCAAAAACAGGATCTGCCATAAAAAATTTCTGTCAAAAGAACTTTCCATGGCTTTTACAACAGATGACATACTGTTAATAAAGATAGTATTTAACGTCAGACTAGAACAACACCTGTTTCTGTTAGATTAAACGGTTCATGGAGAGAGGTGGTTGCTCAGTGGTTAGCCTAAAGTAAGGGTGGCATGTGAATTCTTGTAAAAGGAGTCAGTAGACAGACATCTTAGGGGCCTATTTTAAAGGCTGATAGTATTTGGCCCTAAAACCCCATGTTTTAAATCCCTGAAAAGCCTGTTTTGAACTTCTTACCACTGTTTCAATTTGACTTCCTGTATATTGTAGGATGGAGATTCACCTGCCTTCTCTCAGCCTAGTCCTATGGGGAAACGCTCCATGACAAAATACATGACAATGGGACCAAGTTCAGCTGGGAAATATTTATAGTAGATCTGACTGGGATATATAGGCTTCATGTAAGTACTGTTTTAATTTCTTATTTCACTATTGCAGTTTCCTGAAAACAAGGGGTGTGCAAATTTAAAGGTGAAATGCATGAAATGTGGGACTACACTGCCTTCACATAGCTCTTTAAACATGGTGCTACACACCTATCAGTTAGTTTTAAAACCTCTTCTTGATGGAGGGCCCGTCAGGGAGCAAGTGGGCCATGGCCCTGCTGAATACCCCCCACTCGGCTCCTCGGTCAATCGTAAGAGGCGAGAAAAGAGGTTGCTTTCTGTTGCCCTGGTGTTCGCAGAGTTAAAGGGTAACGGGAAGCAGATCTGTTTGTGATGTTCTGTATTTGTGTCCATTGTCATATAAGTGAAATACCCTTGAGTACGACGTTAAACACAATCAAACAAACAAATATCTTCTTGATGAAGTACTCCTGGAAATTCATTGAATTCAGGTTATAAACCCCTCATATTGATTTAATCTTATGAGTGGAATAAACTGAGGTATGGTGTTTAACCCCCCAAATGAACAAACAGTTTGATAAATAAACCAAAATGTTGAGACAAAATGATTATCTTTCTTCGCAGTTGTTAATATAATTAACCATGATTTAAAAACTCCTGGATTTTTTTTTTAGGTATAAAAATACATAAGACAGAACAGTCTATCCTTGGTTCGTATGGTTTTGGAAAGCTTTTGAAATTTGTGAAAAGGTTTTACAGAACCTGGAAACTTGAAGTCATGGAAAACCAAGTTTTCCATCGAAGACTATGGAAAAGTTATGGAAACTCATTTGCTTGTAATCAAAAACGAAATAGTAAAAAAAAAAGTAAGCTAAAACAAGGATTGTTTTGCTGCTTTCTTTTGCTGATACATTATAATTCAAGATATGCATAAAGTATTGATGAGTGTCCAATTTTCGTTACTTTGCTAAAGCGAATTTTCAACACATTCTGATCTTAATTGGACGTTGTAAACTCCTCCCTGTTTACTTATTCATTTCAATGGGATTTATTTGTTAAGTCTGCTTCTCTAAATTATGATTTGTGAGGACTTTTTTATTTATTTTCTGTTGGAAAACGGCCATAGGTCCCAATCATATATGGGGCCTAGGCAGCTGTATTGTAAAGTTGATTGCATCTTTGGATTTTTTATATTTGAAAAAAATTCTAAATAAGGAGAGAGGGTTACTCTCTCCTGGGCCCTCCCTCTCAAGCACTGTCAGCAACCGACACGCCCATGTCGTGACCAAATTCAGTTAGAAAACTGTATTTGCCACTTATGAAAAAACAACAAAACCATATTTCTACATAGTTGTATGGGAAAAATGGTTAAGCATTGATTATCTGGAGCCTATTCCCATAGCAAACACTTCCACGGGATCGAGTCCGCCTTTCGACCGTCAGGTATATGAGCGAGTCACATGTTGTGGCTCCAGCAATCACAGGGGTGGTTTTTTTAGGTTTCCTCTCAGTTTTGCACCGTAATAAGGCTGTGTTCACTGTGAAGTGGACAATCCATCGTCTTATAAGTGAAATACCCTTTAGTGGGACGTTAAACACCAATCAAACAAACAAACAAACCCATAGCAAACATTTTAAATTTAAAATTTTTCATACTGGAAAGTCTTGGAAAAGTTATGGAAAACCATGAAACTCAACCTGTATGTACCATGTCTATCCATAAAATTGTCTAATATTTGTTCTCTAGATTTCAAAGGTTCACTAAAAACAAATTGTGATAAC
>JARFOD010080520.1:0-19686 GCA_031763545.1 Mopalia muscosa
ACGGATAATTTACTGTAAGAACTTGTTTTCCCGAGATGTCACTCTACTGTGCTAACGTGGGCTCAATTGCACGTGTCCATAAGGTCACGTGACTAGGAACACAAGGAAACAGGCTTTATCCTTGATGTTTGCTCGCACGAACTGCATGCTTGTGTACGTTGCTGTGTGTCATGATGTCTTTGACAACGCATTTACCTCTAATAATAATATCTCCTGTATTAAGTTTCAAGAAAATATTAAGAAATTTATCAGTGTGTAGTTTCTTTTTTGACTGAGTATACGTTATTACTCGACCAAGCGTTGCAATACAGAGTAGTTTGGAATTAAACTCTTGGTTAGAGACGATGGCACGAGCACTGTCTGCATGGTAGATTTTTTTGGTAAATTGTATCCACATGTTATCACCCATATACCCATATCATTTCGAAAAGCTGAGGTTTTATTTCTTATACTTTTAACTAGTCATTTTCCAGTAAAAGTATACCTCCATTGGTTTAAAGTAATTGAGCCTGGCATGTGCGGGACCTGTAATGTAGAAGACACTATCACTCATTTTTTTTTTTATTCGATTGCCGTGTATGTAATGAACAGTGTATGAGTTTCTATTTTGATCTTCAATGTATTGGCATTTTAAATCCCACTCTGCCCAAAACACAGAACCCTCAAAATTCTGCATTTCAGGTTTGACAAATTACGGCTGAGTTCATTTGTAGTTGTTATAGATGGTAATTGTAACCATGTTTTGTTTGGTATTTGTATTATGTTTAGTATGTGAGTGTCTAGTCGTAACTGGCCCAACCCACGCCTGTCCTCCTTCTGTTTGTATAACCCCTCTGGACCTTGTCATACAGTATTGTTTTGATAGTACCTTTTGAGGTAACGATAGTCTAATATAAATGAGACAAACCTATTCATGGCGCCAATCATTTTTAGAAATGAATGAATGAAGCTACTTTCTAGAAATAATATCCACAGAAGAGTACAGGCGAACTGTTTTATAAGCTTTAAAAGTACGGGCTACTGCATGCATCGGAATGTTTTATCAAAATAAAAATAAATTCGAAATTCGCCAGAATCTCCATCGCCGTCATTGCATTACTCGATCGTCGACCTCAGCCACTCAATAACCCACGCGCACATAAATTCTCCTCCACAATGTCACCGTCAGCCAATGAAGACGGCAAATTTCGTTGATCATATATCGTTCTTTGTGAGCTAGAATCATATCTTATATAAAAATAATATTACTTGACTGTTAAATTGCCCTAATAAAACCTGTTAACTTATAACAGAATATTTCTTCTGTGGGTTAAAATTGAAATGACAATTAAGATTACACTCTTCTTCCATATATGGATTCGCCAAATATATGTAAGGATAGAAATTAACAGAATTTGCTATTTATGATCAGGATTGACGTCATCGCAAAGTCATATGTCATCGGTAAAATCAAAATATCAGTTTTAAAACATTCACTTCCTGACATAACCTTATTTATGTCTTCTTGAAATCAGCATCAGATTAATTTATAGCTATGTGTGTGAACTTTCCTTTAGTACAAAATAATTATTTATAATTTTGCCGGGTTCATCTTCTGGATACATAATATAAAATCAAAATCAAAAATAGGAAATTAAATTTTTTTCACAGGATCTAAATGAATGTTATTTACAATCATATAATGTTTACCCTCAGAAATTGATAAAATAGAACCTGTAATAGTTGAAGAATATTTCATTTGAGGGTTAAAATAGCAATTATGGGACAGCGATACCGTTAGGTTGGGAAGTTGATATTTATTGACCGGATACTATTAGAATAAGTGTATAATATTGCACGTCTTCTTCTATATTCAAATTTGCAAAATATTACACTATTTAGGCTCAGGGATGACGTCATCGCAAATTCTTATACCATCGCCTTCTAAAATAGAATCGATTCTTCTTCCTATACGTCGAGAGATTGATTCTAAGATATACCCGGGTCAATATTGGCGGAACAATGTGCGATGGCCTAGCATATAGCGTACGAGAGTTCTCTTAGTCTCGTCCACTATAGAAGCTCTCACAAGAATAAGACTGATACCATCAGGAAAATAAAAATGTATATTTTGAAATATTCACTCCCCGAGCCATAAATGAGCAAATGTGTACCAAATGATATCCAGCTGGACAGGTTTTTTATAAATAACCTGGCCTATATTTATAACAGTATAATTAGACCATACGTTGATATAAGCACTTTCGGAACTTCCTTCTCCATTGTTAAATACCTGGTTACATGTAAACACCAATAACTTTAATGAGTGTCAATGTTTTATAGCGAACGGTGGACTTTTGTACATTCACAGATTAGCAAATACTTGAACGAAATAACACGATTGTGAAAAAACAAGTTAATCATCGCGAGCCATACTATAAAATGCATTCTAAAATTATAAAATGCAATATACACATACATGTGTATATTTGAGGCTCTGTTTTGTGATGCGGCTCTGTCTTTGGCCATTCTATAAACGTCAATGGACGGCACCCTATATATTAATCCTGCTGAACTGAATGTTTTCAAGCACAGCAGCCGGGCTCATTTATATCTGGTTGTAATCGAATTCATATTGATTTATAGCTGTTGATGTGGACTTTCCTACGGTACAAAATAATTATTGATAGTTTATAGGGGATACAAGATATAAAATAAAAGCCATCGGAAATCATATCTATGTCATAAGATCTAAATGAAGGTTATTTATAGATGAATCAATCGAAATATCCATTCCAGAGTAATTTTTAAACTAAGATTTCTGACAAGACAGGAAGACGTTATTTCTACACACTTCAACCTTCTTTGAACACTGTATATTAGGAAGGATTTTTTCCATAGCCTCGAAAAGCATTGTGTTTAAGGACTCTATAGATAAGCGTCAGGTAATAATAGTTTTTAAAAAATGATAATGTGACAACTTGTCGAAAAAATGCATATGGTTTAAGATAGTTGCAGAAGTATATGTCTAGAGAATGACACTTCTCAATATAACAGTTATGCTGCTGGTCCTTATTGATATATGTCCATAATTGCGTCCAAGAGAATCTTCATACAGAAGCATAGTAGGTAATACATATGCCCTATACAGGAGTGTGTTGAAATGGTCAAATTGTATACAGTCATTCAGTAAACAGTACAGCCAAGGCTACTGAACTCTGCCTTTGTTAGCTCGACCCCAACGCCACTATTCCGTCCTCGCAGAATTCCGTCTAAAGACTTGGATTTCTAGGAACATTTCAAGAAAGAGAAATTATAGGACAGAGACGCTCTCTGAGAAATCGGAACGAGTGTTCAGTAAAAATTGTATTATCTCTTCATAGAGGGTTTCTTGTTAACCTCGATGATTGACTGTGAACCGCAATGATAACGTGGTATATGTATATCTGTCAGTAGGCTACTGACGCACGGGGAAAACGCGGTATTGTAAGCAATTGAGTTCACAAGACAAGTCTAAGACACGGTACATGATGGAGTAACGGAAGCGTGTAAGACCGCTGTGAATATGTTTGATTGTACATTCACTAATGTTGAGAAAATGGTTTTAGCCGAAAAATAGAGGAGTGTCACCATACTGTCATTCTATAATTTTCTAGTTATAGTATTAATGCTATCACAAACAACTGAATTCACTAAATGTTTACAATTTTCGGCTTCCTATTTTATATATATAAACCAAATTGATTCTTGGCAATTTGATCCAAAACTCTATTTAATCCAGTAATGATATTTCATCGCAACCATATGTGTCTTTTTAAAATCCGATGTACGTTGCAACCTATTATTTTCATGGATTACATAAATTATCATTCTTTTATGCGAGCAGGCGTTTTACGGTTTGGATATACACAGTGTTTCGGTTTTGTGGTGCGGTCATAGTGTTTCTGTATTAATATGTTTACACTGGTCCATTCTCATTTCTAGGAGACCTTTTAAGGCAGACAATGCTTCCAAACCAATGATTGTTGACTTAGACGTGTCTAAATTGAAAGAGCAGAAAACAAAATCCCACTATAGGCTGAAACAATAGACTGTGAATAGCGGTTCTCGAAAAGAGCTATGGGTGATAACTATCTTTGTAGTTTAAAAACAACAATAATTTCACAATAATAAAATATTAATTGATAAAGCTGCAGAAACATGAGTAACTGTGGCGATTTAATTTTTGTTGGATGGTGATAAATTTGCAAACAGAGAGTTAACACAGATGCCGAATTAACATTCCTCCCATACTATCAAAGGACCGGGTTTATTGTAACCAATGAATTAAAATTAAAATGAATGCATTGCGTTGCAGGATGAAATTCTGCGCCCCGATATGCTTCCCTTTATGGATGGACGGCAGAAGTTCTTCAGCAGGACGATGCCAGACCGCATACGGCATGTTTAACAATGGAATACCTAAAGGATGAGAACATTAATGAGTTGCCATGGTCATCAAGATTGCCAGACCTGAACCGTAGCGAGCACCTTTGGGACGAACTAAACAGGCGTTTACGCCAGCGTAAACCAACGCTTCTTCAACGGTGACATGAACTGCATGAAGAATGGGTTAGGTTTCCAAGTGCCCGGATTCAAAGAATCATTCACCAATGTGGTGTCGCGCTGTGATTGCAGCTTATGGTGATCACACCACTGACTTCCGCACATTCCTGCGGCGCTTTTCGGTGACGAATCGGTCAATAGCGAGAACATTACTATATACTTGTACAACTTTTAACTGTGCTACACTAAATAAAATTGTCGCTGACCTCGTGCCGTCACAGACCCAAGCACACACAGCTCCACTTCATTGTTTATCCCGTTTGCCAATCACTTTATGATCTTTATGTGTTGCAATTTAGTTGATAATAATTCGTTCACCTTGAGGCCGAATCGTATCTTACGTTAGCATACAAAACGTCGACTGTCACTAATTGCTACAATAGAACGCATTATCTTTTTAAAAAAAAACTATTTCATATCGGGGTAAAAACTAACAATACCGGACAGCGATACCGTTAGGTTGGGAAGTTGATATTTATTGACAGGATACTATTAGAGTGGGTGTAGCAAATATTTCACCTACATGTTAAACTTGAACGTCTTATCGCAAAATATATATGAGGATAGAAATTACGGTATAACTACTGTTTATGATCAAGAATGACGTCATCGTATGGTCATATACAATCGGTATAACCAATTTATCTGTATAAAAACATTCACTTCCTGAGCTTTAAATAACGGAAACTGATAGCGACTGATGTCCACAGCTGATAAGCGTTAGATGAATAACCTGGTGAATATTTTACATCTGTAATTGGACCATAACTTGGTATCTACACTTTGGAGACTTCATTCTTCATAGATAAATAACGGGTTATACATGTAAACACCAATAACTCTTATAAGTGTCACTGTTTTATAGCACACAGCGGACCTATGTAAACTCTCGGGTTAATGAATTCTTGCACGAAAATAACACGGGGATAGTTTATTGCTCTCTCTTCGACACGATTCTCTTGTACAACTCCTCCCGATGATTTTGACAAAAATGTACGTATATTTGAAAGTACGTTCTGAGATGTGGCGCTGTGTTTCGTCATTCTATGGAAACAACAATCAAGGGCATGCGATAAACCTAATTATACCAGAGCTGAATGCTTTCACAAAAAAAACGGTGAGCTCATTTATGTCGTCTTGAAATCAACACCATACTGGTTTTAGCTTAGGATGAGGACTATCCTTAAGTACAAAATAATTATTTATAGTTTTAAGAGGATCAATTTGTGGATATATGATATATTATATATAGAAACCAGCGGAAATTATATCTATATCAGAAAATCTAAATAAAATTTATTGAAAGACGAATCAATAGAAATATCGATTGCAGGGGAATTTTTAACATTAAGATATCTGACAAGAATAGAAGACTTTGAACACTTTAAATCGACAATAGGCTCGGGTATAAAGAAATTGATCTTACAGAACTTAAAGCGTTTATATACGCCAGAGGCTCCCACCCTAAAGAATCGTGTGTAGGTATTGATGTTTAGCTCTTTTTATCTAAGCTATTTTTTGTCATATATGCATCCAGGCCTAATCACCCAAACACACCTTGCACCCTGTGCTTAATCTGATTGGTGACACCAGGAATGCATATAAAGATATACTTATAGGCTACGTATACAAGTTAATCAATGTTTGTTAAGAACTGTGTTATGTATATTTCTCATAGATAGAATATTCTATTTAAGAAGTAGATGATATTACACAAAAGTGCCATAAACATTGTCTGATTGAATCGTTATACAGATATAATCAACAAAACTCAAAGCCTTGAGTGAGTTACCTTTTCAACCATCCTTGACAGTAACGCCTCTCAGCCATATTATTTTTTTATATTTATATCAAAGTTTGATAGGTAAATCAGAAATGACAATTTCAAACGATAATATATACCTCCACAATATATTGTTAAGTAAACAGTAAAGAGAATTAAAATCTGCTGTGTTGACTTGACCACATTACTACTATAATGGATTCACGGATTCAGTGAAACATTTCCGGGAAATAAGATTTAGAGGTAGACCGAAGCGTTCTCTGAGATATGGGAAGGGTGTTCTATTATCTCTTCATAGACAGTCATTTAACAACCGGAGACGTTTTAGTGTTTAGTGTTATCCTCAACGATTGACTGCGGACCACAATGATAACGTGATATTGATCTGTTTTTGTAAGTCTTATAGTACTGACACACGGGAAGAACAACGCTTTTAGCTGCTGATTTAGAATCAGAACCATACTGAAGTAGCGGAACCGAATTTTACCTTTTCCCTTAAAAGCAAAACTGTAACGGAAACGATCCAACCAAGATTAGGGCCTATCTAGCCTTCATCATATAAAAGGTTGTTGTGTTTAGTTAATTCAATATTTACTTGAGAACAAAGATCAATTTTAGTTTAATTGTATTGGTCGCTATTATAAACAATTGAGTCCGCAAGACAAATAGAGAGAACTGTCATGATGCTGTCATTTTATAGTTTAAAAGTTATAGTTAATACTAATACTAACAATTGAATTCACTAAATTGCACAAATATGTGCTTTTCTTCATACGTTTGCTTCCTATTTCAAATATATATTGATTTGAGCCGAAACGCTGGCTTCTGGAATCTCCTTCTGATCTAGCAACGATATACGATCGCAAACGTTTGTGCCTTTGTTAAATCTGATTTAGAGTAGCAACTTATTTTTTTCATAGATTGCATAAATTGTGATTCTTTTATGTGAGCAGGTGTTTTGAGACTAGAATGGACATGTTAGTGTTCAGGTTTTGTGATGGGGTCATCGTAGACACTTATTAGCGGAAGGATTGGATGTCTAATTGCTGAAGATAGGGGCAGACTTCTCTGTAACAATGTTCAGATCAAATGTTATTTTGACTGCTTTAGAAACTGGTCCACTACGCTAATCAAAAGGTATAATCAATTAATGTCAATATATGATTGGCATTCTCTAAAGTCAAAGTCTTATTTTATCCTAATATACTACTACAGTAAAGCTTTCAGGGTCATGCCTGGTTCTATAAAAGGATGGGTAAAGACAATGTACAGAATTGTTTTCGAAATAAGATACCCTTTGCGTGGTAAATAAAAGACCATGTTGTTTTTTTATTGTAGGATGGACCCGTTAATACACAACTTTATGCTTAGACGGCAAAACTATTCAATATTCACAAATTAATTTCGCAATAATAAATCATTGTTTGGAGGATTTTCATGTTTACTTATTTCATGATGATATAAAAAAACAACAGGTTCTTAGTTCACCCGAATTCGCAAGAATCTTTTCGCTGAGCCTTGAGTTTCTGCAACATGATGTTATAAAATACAAACACAATGAAAACCACATTGAGAAACAGACATAATTTCCTTGGACGTAAAGCGCTCGTTTCTGTTGAAGCCACTGCATTGAGTCCAACGCTGTATAACTTGGTTGCTGATCTCTCCCAGTAAATCATCCCTCTGGCTAAGGGCAGTTTGTTAGAAGAAAAGCAATGCTGTCTTTACTTAAGGAAGATTGACTTTCCAACATAATGGAAACGCTTCACATATTGGTTGTGCTAGTGTCAGTCATTATTGAAATAGACCGCTTACACATGGCGTGAAATACCAATCAATCAATCAATCAATCAATCATCTATCATCCAAACACATAAGTTTTCTGTGTTATTATATCACCCTGCATAAATCACTTTATGATTTTCATTTTGCAAATTTCTGTGGATTATATATCGTTCACCATGAGCTAGAAACATACTTTAAATTAATAAACAAAACCTTGGACGTCCGTACAATTGACATAATAAAACCTCTAATCTTTTAAGAATATTTCATTTGAGGGTAAAAATAGCAATAACGGGACAGCGATACCGTTAAGCTGGGAAGTTGATATTTATTGGCAGGATATATTTAGAATGACTGTAACATATTTCATCTACTTGTTAAGATTGCTAGTCTTCTTCTATATCCGGATTCGCAAAATATATATGAGGACGGAAATGACCGGAATTACTATTTATGATCACGAATGACGTTATGGTATAGTCATATAACTTACTATTTGTACAATCAACATATATAAGAGGCTGGAAATGACCGATATTACTATTTATGCTCGCGAATGACGTTATCGTATAATCATAAACTATTGGTAATATCGACATATATTTATTTAAACATTCCCTGCAGAGCCTTAAATGGGACAAAGAATGTTAAAGAATGTCCACACCTGACAGCTGATAAGTGTTTTATGGGCAATTTTGACAATATTCAACAACAGTTATTGGACCATAATTTTAGTTGATATGAATTCTTTGGGGGAACTGATACCTTATAGCTAATACCGAGTTACATGTAGACACAAATAACTGTAATAAGTGTCACTGTTGTATAGCACATCGTGGACTTCTGTACAATCACAGGTTCAAAATATAGCTTGATCTTAATAAAGTAATACGTGAGTGCCGCCATTATACATGTGCTACCCTTCCACGTTGTGAGCTCTTGGTAACATTGGCGAAGAACTGCAATGCATTGTTGCCAATAGTTAAATGCGTGCATTGTTGCCAACAGTTAAATGCAGGTAATTCTTTACAAGGCGCAGAGTATGAAATCGTTCGGTAGCTTACCAGGAAAGAAGTCACATCTCAGAAGATTTCTGCAAAGGATTTTTAATTTCTAAATCTACACTGAAAGGATTTGTATACAATTTTTTAAAGGAAGATGTGCCAATACAGTCAAGGTGGAAAACAATTAAACTTAAAGTACGATTCAAATATGTGACATCATTACATTTTCACAACCATAATTTTTGATATAATATTCCGATATTCAACTGAACTCGATGAGCTATATGAATGTAATGATTGTTTTGAATAAAGATTTTAAGTACAGGTATATCTGTATTGGGCTGGATTAGTAAAACGTTCTAGCGTTGAACATTATGTATATGTTTTGAGAACAGATTGTTGATATTTTAACAATATGTATACGGTTTTTGTGCATAATCACCCACCAATTACGGCCTAATCCACGCCTTTGATTAAAACTATTGCCGTCTTACCTCCATGAAATTGAAGTCTCTATTGAAATGCTTGTTGGTTACAAAATAGACCGAGTGTACTGGTGATATCGCAGTAACGACAATATCGCGATGTTTAACCGATCGGATGTTAACGTATGAAAATAAGCGGGCAATGAATTTAGTTTTTTCGAGATTCTCGAATGTTCGTATAGGCCTACATACAACTGCTCGGAATTATAAGTAGGCCTATAGAATTTCATTTTGAAGAAGGTCATTTTAGAATGGACAAAAACACATACAGTTTTATCTGGAATCGGATTATATTATATACATGTATGGTTATATATACGTGAAGTTGTGTGGACTGTTAATACGAACTGATTTTTTGTGGACACTGTAAAGTAATGACTGAAATGATCAAAAACGTTTTAATGCATAACTTACTTAACATTTCTTTTTGATTACTCTTCAGTCACTGATGTTAAAAGTATAAACCAATATGATATGCAGTGCTTAGGACCAGGTGCATGGCATTTTCACAAATATAGGTCTATGTATAATATCTATACATATATACATACACGTCCTGTTATTATTATAAAACCTGTCTACACGTATATATAAAAGCTTCGCAGTTATCCGCTACGAAAAAGTTAAATAACACGGTGAGTCAGCGAAAACCAGTCCCTTTCCATTATCAAATTGTGTGGCGTGACTTTGTATTTGGTCAATCCGGAAACATCAATCTACTACATATGATACGAATGTTTTCCAGAAACCAATGCTTTAACACGCAACCTGATAGCTAATTTATATCTGGTTTTAATCAGTTTGGCTTACTTTTATAGCGGACTCTATTTCAATACGATATCATTATTAGTAGTTTCAGAGGGTCATTTTGTGTATATATAGTACAAAAATAAAACTATCGGAAATCATATATGCCACTAAGATCTAAATCAAGATAAATTATATAGGAATCAATAGAATTATCAATTCAGAGCCAGTTTTAGACTTAGATTCTCGATTAGGAGACATTATTTCTATAGACATTAACCTACTTCACTATGTATTTATAGAACAATATAATCTGAAGGCCGTCAACGGTATAGATCATTCAAAAGGTGATTTTCAATAATTATAGCGAGAACCAGAATACAAGAGATGTAGGCCTACAACCGAGCGAAAAACTGTGTAAAAGTTTTCATATACTAGTATATTTTTGTATTGGTGAGAAAGACAATTTCGCTTGACTGTACTGGGATGAAAACTCTGGTCATTTAAATGTTTAAACAGATTTATTTGTGCCAAATGTTAATCTGACTGGCACAAAGTAAAGGCTATATTATTACATGTGCATCATCAGATACGTGTTTAAGTTCCCGATTTAAAATATGGTTCGTGAGGAACTGCGTGATGTGTTAATTAATTAATACAACATTTAATATATTTAAGTGTTAACCGTTAAACATATACTTTTATTTCATATACTTTAAATAAATGTTAATGTGTGTCAAATGAGATTTAACAACATAATTAATATAAGCACACGACAGGATAATAATATTTCAAGATCCAATGATGTCAATGTGAGTTTACTAATGCCTTAATGTGTATTTTTGCTCATATATATGTATACTATGCATATAATGTCTTGCGCAAGATTCGGGGTGTACAGTTTCTCTTCTATATAAATATGTTACCTATTAGCGTTTTTACTCGATCTCCGCTGGGATGTGTAGATCATCAATGGTTGTTTTGACTTTGCCATTTATGGTCACTGCCATGATGGCTTATTTGTCTGTGGCTTTCAGTGTACATCTTATCAAACGTTAACAACTACATGTATCAAAATCTAACTATACCCAACTATGATTACATTGTTTTAAAGTGTGTTGAAAAAAGTCAGGGCTCTGTCCAGTACGGTAGTCAGCGGGGAATGTACTTGACTTTATTGCTTTTATAGTGGTTTAAAGTTATTTGGTTTTATCTATAAGGTGGAATTATTGTATCTGTTATCACTGTTTAACAAATTGTAGTGTAGGCCTACATTGTTGTATAACACTATGTAAGCTTTATAGGTTAAGGTCTAAGTGTTCTCAAAGTAACCATTATATCTTTTTTAAAAAATATTAATATTGCTTTTATACGAATAAATGTAACATATAAGCAATGAAAATCATATAGAATCAAAATCAAAAGACTGTTCAAACTAGTAGCCTTTATCACAAAATTCCTGTTCGGTGAATAAGAATAGAAAAAAATATGTTACTGGCCATTTGTCAGGCTGGTCTAACATATCACAGGTTTCATAAAGTCAAAGTTTGCAACGTTCGTAAATTCTTTCACTGCATACATGTCGTTCTGAGTACAAATTGAAAAATTTAAACATAATTAAATTAGAAAATAAACTATTTTCAGATGAGGCTGCGTATAAACTGGATAAAATAAATCTTTACCGATAAAATTCATAGATATCTTTATCTCTAACTACTTATTCTAATCCAATGCATGCTGAATTATTGGATTTTCTATTTGTGCGTTCCTAGGCCTACAGATAGTCTACATTGCAGATCAACACATATAAGGGGACATAACTACGGACGGATTCGACGCTTAACTATAAATGCTACAGCATTGAATGTTTGTTAAAAATATTATAACTTAAAAGAGGAAAATTAAAATTTTGATATGGACAAAATTAAATATGAGACGCTTTACGACCGATGACCTCCAAATTTGAATGTGTGTAAAAATATAAAGATAAAGTTATATCTTTGGAATTAAAACTTAGATGTATGACCATGTCGCCATGATAATAATGTAGAATGACTGTGCACCGCCCTTACGGCAGCAGAGTGGCTGAAGTGACATTATTTGTAAACTAAACGTCTATAGTTAGCTCTTGTTTACGATATTCGTTTCTTTTTTTTTTTCTTTTTTTTTCTTCTTCTCTTTTTTGAAAGTCATTTCACTTATATAATCGATCAACGTTTCTTTCAAGTTGCTGATCACCGCCGTTGTGTTAATCGTGGCTGGGTGGACCGGAGATAGGTGTGAAGGTGTGATCCTGTTTTGAAGAAAAATAACGTACAAGTGTTTATCATTTAAATCATTTATTTCTCGCAAACTATTTGCACTTAGTCTTTGAAATTTGGTACAGACAATCTTGAAGCCATTATCTAAAAAAACATCATGCAGTTTTTTTATATTGACTTTCGTTTTGAAGATATTTAGCAAATATTTTTTTAAAGGCAGATTTTTATTTTTTACATATATATATTTTTATCAATTGCTCAAAAACTAACTTGAATTTAGAAAATTCCTAAGTTATAGGGTTATACCGACTTAAACTAAGTCCTTAATAGTTCTAACGACTAAGTAAGTTATCTCGTTATAACGGTTTAATTGTGGCAAAATTTAGTTTTTTCATTCCCTCTTACGGCCCCGTAGAAATCTGATAAGGTTTTCGAAGATTTGCACAGCCGTGTAATATTGGAGAAAAAAAAATCGCTTCCTGTACCGTAATTAATCGACAATCGTCATGTCATTATTTCACGTATGGTAAGCCTATATACACCTGATCACATAAGGACTGTAGGTATCAGTATATTGTATCCGCTAAATAATGACGGTAGGCCTACCTGGATCTAATTGTAGGGGCCAAGGCCTATTGTATTCCTATTTCAAGAATTCAAATCAGAGTATTTCGAAAACTCCATACATAAATTGTAATCCCAGATCTAATCAGTAAAAAAACTTTAAATATTGTCAGGAAATAAAATGGTGGAATTTCGCCAAACTCCTATATAGGCCTACAACCATCGGAATAATATACCGGTAGCAGGCTAGCCAAGTAGGCCTCATTTATACGTTTAATTTTATTTTAAATGATAAATTTAGTTTTTGAAAAGAACTTTAAACGTTATAGGCCTACCGTAGGCCTACTTTATTTTATTCATATGTAACATATGGAAATATACGTTTGATAAGAATAATGATGTTGGCTAAGAAGCAGAAACACACGACACCTCTGTTCAAACAACTTAATATTTTACCATTTAACGAAATAAATAGTCATTTGATAATCAGTTTTGTTCACAAATTTTATTAACATAACAATCTTATTCCTGAAATACTTTCACTAGCTAGATTAGCAGCATTACATAGGCCTAATCATAATGGGGCCTACATGCCAGCTAAATTATGTTTAGGTCAAACTACCTGTAATTTTAAACTTTAAAAGTCAAAGGCTCTAAACTTTTGAATTCAATTCCAAATCATTCCAAATGTATTTTTTTTTTTTTATAAATCACTGTTTTAAAAGAAACTGAGATATTTTCTCATCCAAAATATAAATATATAGCATTGTCAACATATATCATTAATCAAATTAAATGACAATCTGATTAGCTTTTCATTTTTATTGAAGATATGTACTTTCTTAAAATGTATACTAATTGTTAATCTTTATTCTATACTACGTATTAATATATTTATTTCATTTTTGGGATACAGTAAGCCCTTTGGGGTTTTATTCCCGGTGAATATTTTTTGGCATTTATGTAAAAATTCAGTGAATAAAGAATCAATAAATCAACCAATCACAATGTTCCTTCATTTGTGGCATTCTGGATTGTTAAGAAAGTAATTTGGACAACCGCACGTGTCAATTTAAGATGGGGGCGTTTTATTGTAAACGATAAGGATTACTTATTCATTGTCGGCTAATATTATATTTATTTACGGTGAATGATCAGAAGAGGAGTTCACGATGACATGTGATTTCTCCGCTAGAGGGCGATTTCTGCTTCCTGTTGTTGACAGTGTAGCGGGGGCTGAAGTTGTACAGACATTCCGGTATCTCCCATCTTAAAAGGTGATATTTATGTGATGACAGCTTTTTTTCTAACCTCTTCTTATGATCAATTGAGGACAACAAGAAGTTTACTGCGATTGTTTTCATATTTTAGGTTTTTGTAGTTTATGGGTGTGACATTCAGGCTATCGACTGAGGCAAAGTTATCCTGGATTTCGCAACGCAGATCCTAAACTTTAGTCATAGGCCGGGCCTAGTATTTTATTTCATGTCTTTCATTGTTCTATTATCAGTCGATTATTTTGCCCGTCAAAATCGGTGCAAATGAATTTTCCACCTGACTTATCAAGAGCTGCACCATTAAACTTGCACCTGAGTATAACAGTGGAGGATTACCTAGTACTGATATCATATAGGCCTAGCCCTGTTCATATGACTGTGAGTGCTTCCCCTCCCAGTCATGAAGTATTGTCATCCCGCACACATGTGTTGCCAGTGGGAAGCCACTTTCCGTACAGTAAGATCATTAAAAACACGAATCATAATGTCCCATAAATTTCCACTATCTACCTTACAGGCTTCCTCTGTCACATAAGCGCGATGTACGCCACTTTTTATCCGCTCTGGTCTGTCGCCCTGCTCGAAACCGTCCAGCGAGCCGCCATGTTGCCTCAAACGTGTCAATCTCCTGTGCAGGAGGTGCGTTTCATATCGTTTTTGTTAGAGGCAACATGGTAGCTCGCTGGATGGTTTCGAGCAGGGCGAAAGACCGGAGTGGATAAAAAGTGGCGTAAGCTTACATCACGCTTATGTGCCAGAGGTAGATAGTGGAATTTTGTGGGACATTATGATTCGTATTACCTCTTTGTTAATGATCTTACTGTACGGAAAGTGGCTCCATGCTTGCGCCACATGTGTGTGGAATGACAATACTTCATGACTGGGAGGGGAAGCACTCACAGTCATGTAAACAGGGCTAGTACTGACATAGCCCTAAATGACGTGTCTTACCTTCCCCATTTTCTTTTGGCCATATTATATATGTTTAATAGGTATCAACGTCATAACGCGAAAGTTACGCGATGCATCATCATGCTGGAAGGAAACCAGTGCAGGCCCTTTGATAAATCCTTCTAAGCATCCTCCGGCCTCAAAATCGAGCCATAGGCTCCTAGTAGAATAAAGTATTGATGACAGTCATTTCCGATAGTTTGTCGTCGATAATTCACATGAACCAGCCATCGATATCGAGATATTCGATTTTCATTTCAAACAAAATGTGCCTTTTAATATGACAGGAAACGTAACTCCTGCGCAGAAGAGTGCTACATGTACTAATTTCCTTCCAGCATGATGAGGCATCGTGTTAAGACATTGATACCTGACATATAACATGGCCAAAAGAAAATGGGGAAGGTAAGGCGTCATTTAACGCTAGTCCTGATATAGACCTAAAAGACGTCTTATATATGTACCTTCCCCATTTTC
This sequence comes from Mopalia muscosa, assembly GCA_031763545.1. Lineage (NCBI taxonomy): Eukaryota > Metazoa > Mollusca > Polyplacophora > Chitonida > Mopaliidae > Mopalia > Mopalia muscosa. The sequence continues at coordinate 15,919 of JARFOD010080520.1, forward strand.
TTTTGGCCATGTTATCTGTCAGGTATCAACGACACAACGGGACGCATCACAATTATGGAAGGTACCGTAGCACTACCTTCGATCCGGTCGTAAAATAAATCCTTCTCTAGACAGCTCCCAGCCTCAAAATCAAGTCCATTGTATAACAATTAATAGGGCTAATTCCTCTGTCTTCGCCCTACGTCCTGCCTATCTCAACCTATGGTAGAGGTAGGAAATTGTTCCGCCGTTATTGCTGGCCTACCAAAACTTATTTCTGATTTTTTTTTCTGATTTTTTGGGATAGCACAGTTACAATAAACTAGCTCATTCTTGCTTTCCTCATTATTGCAAGTAGGTAAAATTCTAGTCTTTGTTTTCAGTGTATCTAAAAAAAATCAGAGAAAAATAAAATATATGTTTTGAAATGACGGCCATAGTGGCATATCAATTTTCAACTTTCACCATGGGTTCAGATAAGGCCTAGGGGACAGTCATTTCTCATGTTTTTTGCATTATTCGTGAAGTGTCATAAGGGGTTAAGATCCATCATTAAGATTAGACCTACATGTTTAAAGCCTTATTTATGTCACACTTAAGTCAATGGACAACTATTTTATAAAGTTACAGTTGATGTCAGTCATAGCTTAAAATGTGACATAAGCGCATTGCACCTCTGCTGCATCAACTAGTTGCAGATAATCAGGCAGATAATAAGCATGTTCTCCTATGGCCAGTGGTTTAGTGGTTTACCATGTGTGTTTAGTGACTAATCATACTTTGATGTACTGTTCACAGGATCAAGTCTGTCATATACATGTATATTTGAGTGAGTCCCACAAAGTGTTTTTTTATGAGGTTTCGTCCTAGTTTTTCACCATGATTAAGAAATGAACAATGTCAAGTGGATAATTTGTTGTCATAAATGAAATAAGCTTACTGTTGATAATGAGTACAAAGTAAAACCTCAATCAAACAAACAAGCAATCTTCTTTCTACTGATCGTAAGTACTTAGTAGTTCCAAGTCATTGCAAGACAAGATAATGTTTGGTGTAAGTTTTATGGTTAGGTGACATGTACATTGTAGTGTACGGTATTTTCCAGTGGTCAGGGGGTACATGTTTGTTGGGGTAATGATTACACATGCATCCCCGGAAAATCATGCAACCCAGCATCACGTGAAATCCTACATCTGGTGAGAAATTTTAAAAAATTTAAAAAATTTGATTCCGATAACCACTCCAACACCAAAGCGAAAAAGTTGAATTTATCCCATAACAGCTAAACCTTTACTACATGATCAAGGGCTTAGGCAGACACCCGTCCACCCGTCCAAATAGACGCCATGAAGTGAACAAATGCCTCATTTGGACACCCTGTTTCAAAAAACTTTAACATGCAGGAGATAGGAAAACTATCAAAAGTGGACACCCAGTATTTGAAAAGTGAAGCAAAATGACCATTTTGGACACCCTTCTTTTGATTCTGGCTAAGCCCCTGTACATGATGTTTAAGATTTTTTTTGTACCATATTCGCTGTGTGTAGAATCTTTAACCTGAAAAATAGTGTTTGCGAGAAATTACAAATTTTTTCCTGTGGTGCACACATGGCGGCTGAGTGAATTAGAATTACCCATAAGTGTGGCAGCAATGGTGCATCAAAATTCATAAATTTTTTGCATGTCAAATAAAGTGTATTTTTTCTCATTCAGAAAAACTGAGCATTATCTGTGAAGATGTATCCAAGTGGTGTGAAAGTGAAGCACCATAAACATGGACGTAGGCATAGCAGTAGCAGCAGTTCAAGTTCCTCTAGCTCCGATGATGAATGTAGACATATGAGTAAAGAGCAAAAGAAAGCCTACAAAAAGGCAAAGAAGGTAATGGGTCTGATAAGTCATTGGCTACCTTATGTTATTGTAAACTGTGTCATTAACTTGCTGAGAGTTCAATGTGGGCTGAAAATACACAAATGACAAACCCAGTGATTGTGGACGTCATGGTTTTTTTTTCACAAACAGAGTGTAGACAGTACTAAACAGTAAACACACTGACCACATACTGACAGTGAAAAGTCATAGTAACAAATACTCTATAGGAGAGTGTTTTACACTAAATAAACAAAACTTGAGACAGCTGGTAACTTTGTCATGTATTGAATCTGCATTTGTTAGTATTAAACCCAATCAAATGTCACACCTGTTCTTCTTGCAAGCAACATAATTTTAGGAAAAAGGAATGGGTGGATGTGTTTTTCTGCCTGCAACTTACCTTCATGATTTAGAAACATTTGTGTATATGATTATTAACTTGCTTTGAAACCATTTCATTTTTTCCATCATGAACTGGCATTTATTTTCAATATAATAAGAAAAATAACCTCCAGTATACATATTTAATCTTTTACATGGCATCAAAAATAGCCCTTTGACATATTCACTATTTGGGAGAAATTTTTGCAAAACAAATTATTGCTCTGGATCCTGTGACTGCCAACTTGTGATATACAAGTATAAGGCATTACATTGCAAAAGTTTATTATTTCTGAATATGGCTAATAAGTTTTGTCAAAATCAGTGAGTGTATACACAAGGACTCATTATTTATAGCAGTGTTGATTAGCTCTATTTCAAACATGTATATAAACATTTTTACACAACACCACTATGTGCATGTACACAACATACATATAATGCAAATGTAACCATGGTGAGGAGAATACTTTTTGTTGACATATTCCCAAATGACATTCTGTAAGATTTGAGTCATACTGGCTGATATGTACATGTATGGTTGGTCAACTAGAAAGCACAACCTTACAAAATGATTTATCTGACATTCAGTATGTGCTAGGCTATATGAAGGAATTTAATTTGGGGGCTCCTATGGGGAAATGACAAATATGGGTTTGAAAATACTAAATAAATAAGCTTATACTAGTATGTGGTAGTTGGAAAATGTTGAATGTATTACCTCCAAATATATAGCCCAGTGAGGGAGCGGGTGGGCCATGGCTCTGAAGAATACTCCCTCGGCTTCCTCGGCGATCGTAAGAGGCGAGAAAAGAGGTTGCTTTCTGTAGCCCAGGTGTTTGCAAAGCTAACGGGTAACAGAAAGCAGACTTGTTTGTGATGTCCTGTTTTTGTGTCCGTCATCATATAAGTGAAATAACCTTGAGTATGACTGATCAAACAAACAAACAAACAAACCAAATATATAATATAATATTTTTTCAGTGTATAAAGACAATTAAACTGTGATATAAACTTACAGTAAATTTCAAAAATCTGTACAACGGGTGATCTTTATGTATAATTTGCCCGCAGCCGTGGCTCAGTGGTAGCGAGTGCGTTTCCCGAACTGAACATGCTTCGATTTACCGTTCATGGGTTCGAGTCCGCCTGTCGACCATCAGGTATATGAATGAGTTATATGTTGTGGCTCCGGCAATTGCGGGGGTGATTTTTACAAGGTTTCCTCACAGTTTTCCACCGTAATTAGGCTGTGTACAGTGTGAAGTGGAATATCCATCGTCAGATAAGTGAAATACCCTTGAGTATGACGTTAAACACCAATCAAACAAACAATCATGTATGATTTTTTTTGCATGTCCAGTGCTCTTAATTGAGGGACATTTGACTGGTGTTAATGAGGACCTGTATTTGCCTCTGATATTTTCCGATTTTGTGTACAGTGAAGATATATTGGATGGATACATGTATCTGTTAATCTACATGTATTTTGTCACATTTTTCATTACAGGAATTAATTACTCATTTTAATATACT